>FAPJ01013716.1:0-11677 GCA_001485985.1 Heliconius ethilla aerotome | reverse complement strand
AACACTAGGTTATCTCTGCCTACACTGCTGTGTGCGGGATACAGCGTGAAACTGAATTAATTTTGAATTAATTGAATAAATGTAATATCATAATCATATCATGTCATGTAAGTATTATACTGATTCAAAAGTAATTAACATTTACATAAGAACTTTCTTATTCTTCCAAATGAATGTGACCGAACTCTGTATTAAGACAATACCCTGGATTATTCCACTCTCTTTTAAGACGTGGGATTAATTTGGGGGAGGCGAAAGGGATTTCAACGGAAATCATTGTTTTCCCTGACGACTACTCAAGGTATGGCTGATATTTCTTTCGAAGAAGTTTCTGTTTGTAAATGGGTGGATTGCAAAAATGTAACTTGGAATTTTTTTTATAAGTAAATTTTCCCATTTAGTTAGAAAAAATATTACAACTTAAAAATTACATAAGAAATCCACAAAAATATTTCATTGCATTTATGTTTTATGTTGTAAAATTTATTATTATAATCGAAGGTTTAATTCACAATTCGTATGCAGAAAGAGAAATTCACAACAAAAACGCTGCTTTTACAAACGATACGATGCGGCTATTAAAATGTTTTTAAGTAAACAAATATTGTTGACCCCTCGCCGACTTTCGATATTTTTTGGACAAACAGTTTTAGTGTGTGTCAGTTTTCGGGCATATATGTACACGTTTGTTAGGTTAGGGTTGTTTATAGATCCGTTATACAAAGAACCTTAATGACGGTCCCGCCTAGTGTAGAGTTTAAACATTATTATATCGTTTTATCAATTCATATGACAATTATATTTTTATCTTTAAAATTTTTTCTTTGTTTCATTTATATACGATTTCCAACTTCAAATCCTGGCTACCTTCGAGTTTTTATGGTTTCTAAAGAAATATTTTATAAATTTTTAAAAGTAAGTAAATTATTGTTTTTTATTTTAAAAGGTAGTAAATGAGTATAACTTTTACAGGTGTAAAAGTTATACTCATTTACTACCTATGAATTTTTCCAGCTAATAAGCGGCCCATTTCTTGTATTGTTCTACGAATAATATTCCGATATGAAAATCTTTGTCGTAGCGCGTAGCAAGTAAGCTGGCTCGCCGCCAGTTCTGATTTTTCATATTTCACTGGATCAGTATGACTTACAATACCAGACGTGTATTTGGATTTTTTTGTTTCTTTCAGAAAACTTCGAGGAATTGATGTTCGGCTTACTTACATTGTGATTGAAAAATTAACACCGAATACGTACCTAAGTATACTGATGTTTGCATATTAAATAGATCCTAGATAATTTTATTTAGTAAAATATTAATCAAATTTTTGATTTAGCTTTCATAGATTTGTCATAACATAATTGAAAATACAAATTCAAGAGAAATTCTAATTCGTAGAGATTACTTGGAGTTGACAAGGGGACGTTTGCAGTATAGACGTATAGAATTGAACTTCGGTTAATTCTGGTGAAACTGACTTTGGCACAGGGCCATACTACGGCGTAGCTTTATTGTTACACATTTGGCTACGACTCTAAAACCAACACTTGATTCTACGTCGCTAATACCAATTACTTAAAAATATCAATTACTAAACTTTAACCATTTTTTGTTTATGATATTTTAATATTCAACTGCATAGAATGCTTTACGGATAGGCATATTTATTTATATTATAATTAAAATTTTTTTTCGCTATGAGCCAAGACTATAATTAATATAGTAACCTATTGTTATACACAGATACTACCCACTATCGAGTTCCTTGCCATTAGTTCTGCTATATTAAAAAAAAATCCCAGTTTATGTAAACAAGACAATGAGAACATATTTATTATTTAGCAGAATCCATGCAGGAGTTAAAAAAAATATAAATAACGAAAGTAGATCAAGTTTTTGGGCTTTGGCGTCTTCCTTTATATTCATCATAAAATTTTATAGGCTCTTGCACTTGCCATATTAAATATAGTGGAATATTTTAGTCTTTTGTGTACACGAGAAAATTTTATTTATTTTCTATGAAAACCTGCCTTAGGCAGGAATATGATAATATTGTAAATATTAACAACTCACTACCAAAACATAAAAAAATTCTCTAAAAGTAGTTAGTAACTATTAAATTATAGTCGTGTGAAAGAAATTAAAGTTTTTAATAGTAGTTTTGTTTGAAAAATAATTGTGTAGTTATCTATAAAATTGTCTAATTGTAAAGTTAAAGAAAATAAAATAAAATATTAAAAAAAAACTATAGTTCTGAAAATTTTCCTTCCTTACCAACATTTCACTTTATCTCAGAACGTGACATAAATTGCAAGTACAAATTAAGAGCTTGAGAAGTAATGATGTACAGTGTTGTTAGAAATATTTTACAATTTTTAGGTAGGTACTTCTTCATAGTGGTTGATATTTATATAAACAATATAAATATATGTCTGAATATAATAACTCTATTAATCTTCTATTTTTGTATCCTTAAGGTTTGAACTTCTTGTAAAACGTAGAAAAAACCTTACATTTTTGAATCATGTGGGAAAGGCAGACAGAACGTAGTGCTACAACACTCTATTCTAGTTTTTCACACATTCAAAGGCATTGTATGTAGAATAAAGTACGCTTTGTTACTACACTGGAAAAGTTTTGAATTTAAATATTGAAAATGACGATACCTACGCCACTTTCGCAAATGCTGTTGTACGTGTGTAACTTTTAAACTACGCAACAGTTTTCATTGATTCAAAGGGACGGTTTATGTAGGAAGGAAAGTTATAATACATGGATACGTTTTCTTAGTTACTACAGTATCCCGCATACAGCAAGGTAGACAGAGGGAACCTAGTGTTAAGATACTCCATTCCTCATTTCATTTCCCCGAGTGGGAATCGAACTCATAAGTTGCTGTATTTACAGTCACACGCTTGTGCCCCTGCGCCGACTCGATATATGTAACACAAAAGCTACCGGTTAAGTGAAATTAAGTGCAAGTTAGTTTAGGTTTGGTTAGACAGATAATTATCGGAGACGGTTGCTTCGGTAATTATTTGTTTAGGATCGGACGTTAGACAGCGTCATTTGCCTCCACTGCGACAAGGATACGGATACTGCCCAAAACGCCCTTGAAACGGGGGCCTCAGTTCAGGAAATCGGTCGCAATCTTTCCTTTCCTATTGTTATAAGTCATATGTTGGACAAACAGTCAGTTTGGACAGCCGTACTCACCTTCGATGAGAGGGTCATGTCACGGAAGGAGGTTGCTGGGCGAGAGCGTACAAAGCTGATCTTTCTCTACTGAAACAACGGTGCCGTGGACGTACGCTTTCAAATCATCCTGGTCTCTAAGGTTGTTATCAATCAATGAGATAGCTACACACCCATGTAACGTGGACCTCCACAAGGATTGAATATCTTTTGAAGATTTACCCTTAGAAAAAAAAATAGAATATAAACTTTTAAACTTAAAATTAAATACTCTAAATTAACCAAACCTGCACTTAAAATCCGGCAAATCTATCGCTACGATGCGTTACCACTACATGTGCTAATTACATATTAATTACCAACGAAAATCTGCATGAAATGCAAGCAACTGAACGAGTTGAACCTTTATCGATTGCCATATTGCCCACATCAAAATACATTTTTAAAACCAAATATTCTATTATTTTCATAATTCCAGTCAGTTGCACACTAAAATAATAGGTCAAAGTGAACTAACCGCTTTTCGAAGTCGATATGAGATGAAATATAGATAGATGTTCATGAATAACCAATGAGATGATGAAATTTTTCTGGAATAGGATGTTATAAGAAAATATTCGGTAACTATCGAGACTTTCTACATGAAAAATAAATAAGCAATGCAACTGTCAAACAGTTTAGTGGCAGTTTGAAGTTTTTTAAGCCGTATGATGATTTATATATGTCTACAATATTTTGAAAAAGTAAGTAGGTAACTGCTAATTAATCTGATAATTTGTTACTGAGGCTAGTTGTGACTTAGGGGAACAAGTGTGCGACTGTACACGTGACAAATTTCGAGGTAGATAACCACTCGCTCTGGTAAAGAGGCAAACCGCGGCGTTGAGTTCAGTTACTCGACACGTTATATTTGCATTCGGCAGAAAGGGGGTCTTAATGGGAACGGAGCGTCGTCACACTAGGTTCCCAGGTTGCCTCTGCCCACGCTGCTGCCGTAAAATAAAAAAGGAAAGTAGGTAATTTAACTATGTATGAATATAGCTCGTATGAAAAAGAGCTACGCGGTCCATAGAGAGAGTTCTGTTCTGAAAGTTCTATTTGAACGGGTGTGAAATTTGTTATTGTATGTTTCCACTTTAATCTCTGCAGTTAGTATATAATATGTCTTGTATTGTGCTTGTTGATCAAAGCTTGCTTTAGACAACAGGACCCACCCCAAGTTTAAATCTTAATAGTCCTGAAATTCAGTATAGGTACTAAAATATTTGATTATCGTATAGCCTTGGATAATGTGTATCAATAAAATTTTTCATTAGACTGCGTGCACGTGTTTAATAAGCGACAAATGAGGGTACAAATATTATGTGGGTAGTAATGATACAGGTTGACTCTCACAAAGACAATTTTCATTTTTCTCACGTGCGCGGGCTATGAGACATACCAAGTTATCAAGAACTTCACTGCTTTAATTCAGTAGAGTCATATAAAGTTAAGTTTTCATTAAGTTAAAGTATTGTTTTTTCCTAACAATAAATAAGTTTTTGTTTCATTTATTAACTTTCGTATAGAGTTTATGAACCGTGTTGATATGGCTAGTGGACTATGCATTACGTGCTTCGAGTAATACTGAGACTCTAAATATTGAATGTATCTAGGTAATTATTCTTACACTACTCATTTATTAAAAATATTTCGTACTACAGTTAATCTTTATAAATAAATCTTTTTCCGTAATTATAAATTAAAGAAGCGAAAAAAGATTATGAAATTACGATATTTTAAGCTAAATATTGGAAAAAAGACAATTAACGTTGCCTGCATGTGTGTGCGTAAGGGATTGGTGCTATTAATATGTGAAATCATACAAGTTATTTATAATACAGATACTGACTACATTTTAATTGTAACTAGATTTCATAAGCTATCATATAGTAAAGTAGGGTAGACAGAGGAAGCCCAGTGTTAAAACTTTCCGTTTTAAGTGTATTGTCATAATTTTGTTACAAGAGCGGAAAAATGAAAATAATTTATGGAAATGAAACCCACAATCATCGTATTTACCTAAATTAATGAAAATTCACTGGCGTTTGTAACAATAGGTAGTTCATATACAATTTAAGCATAAACAACCCACTCAATATCGATAAAAGCAAGCTTAAGTTACATACCACTTCTATTCGAATACATTCGCTTAGAATTAACGAGTGGAATATATTTTGCGGATGTTTACCCTTAGTAGATATTTCTTGTTTACGTATGTAAAATATACACATAATATAACTATATAGTTATATTATAATCTATACGTAGTATAAGACGAAATTGCTTTAAAGTGATGTAAGTGTTGCTTAATTAAGTTTTCATTAATAAATGGAGTGTAGGTTTATATATACAATGCAAACAGGTTATATAAGTATAAAACTGACAAAATCATATCTTATATATATACTAAATGGATGTGTAAAGGTGTATTGCTTGACGGATGGACAAGAATCCTTAAGGACAATGATCCTTTAAGGCTTGCATTTTTTTTATAAGTGCAGAACCCTAAAATATCTTACTACTCTACTAATTAATAGACAGGTTTATCAGTAGCGTAGAAAGCTATAGTAAAATATAAATAATTAAAGATACGATTTAAATAAAAAAGAAATCAGGAATTTTTGCAAGATTTATGTACATATGTCTTATCAGAAGCTATTATCGTATAAAATAAAGTGTTAGTTGGCTATGAGATACCATTTTGTTATTTCCTTCATTCTATCAGAGGGACAAATAGCCCACTTTCCGGACATATTGATTCCGTGTGTAATGTTTTATCTGTCATGATTTTTTTTGCCATCAGAAATATTATTTGTTTTTCCTTAGACTATTTGAATTTAATAATATTTCTTGGCTTTACTGCTTTATTTTTAACAAGTTTCTAAAAAAATATATTTAAGAAATTATTTAATTTCATATTAAGAAGATAATGATTTAGTTTTATGAATGCAGATTTTCGGTTCAATTAAGAATTCGGCTAACTAAAATAAACATTGAAAAATGAAGTATTTAAGCTGTGCACTTGAAGTCGTTATCATTAACTGTATTATATACCAAAGCTAATGTCTTAATAATCATATAATTTGAAATTAAGATTCTATTTACTTTTTTATGGTTATTGAAAAACTAGTAGATTATGAAGAATGTATCTTTATAATGAAAACTAATGATACGGAAAGAGGAACTATCTGACGATAAGTAGTAAAGGAACTTTTTTATTACATCGAAATATCGAAATCAACTTTATTTTGTCAACAGAGACATATAATTGATGCTCTTGGAATTAATATCGCAGTACACATTATTTCAAAGCAAATCTATTTATAGAAAAACTTAATGTTGAATTCTGAAAATTAATATTATATTTTACCCATATTTAATAGCTATTCAGTATAAACAAAGTAAAATAAAAAAATATATATTAAGAATAAAATATAATTTGCGTTCAAATGGAGTGAATAAGGGAAGAAGTTATAATAATAGATATCTGTATAGGTATCAGTCAATTCATTGTGCTAAGTATATTTAAAGCATTTTTTTTCTTAAAACTTAGTGCATAAGTACTAAATATATATGTAACATAAGCATTAAATATGTATCAGATACCATTGTAATGTGAACTGTAGAAGAAACCGAAGGCATAAATAAATTCATAACAGTTGTTTTTCCGATCTCGGTGGGGCTTATTTCTTAACATACCTACATTAAATTTTGTAAAAACAATTTATAAATATGTTTTTCTTTAGTAAATCTTCGCACATAAGTGTCTAACTTATTAACAATTAAATATAATATCAAGTGCCTTATGCATAAAACATGTGGTTTATTTATGGTAACACGAGCATTGTGTTTTGGTAGAGTATTTTTAATTTTTTATTCCGAGTGAAACGTGAAAGCAGGAACATTTGAGTAGAAGGCTCTCGGCATATGAAATTAGTTTCTACACTTTGCAGTGCAAGAGAGAAAAATAAATAGCAGAGAGAAATAATATTTTTATGGCGTGATGCTAATAATATTGTGCTGCTTAGTGCTCTGGCACAATTTCAACTCAGGTTGCCAATTTGCTTCAAGTGAATTATGAATACTATGTTTCCAGCTTTCTTACATGGAATAAAAAACAGCGTTGTATTTAATAAAAATGTAATACTTATTACGAATTTTTGGACATTTTTATTATAGAATACATTCTAATAATAGTTTCATCAATGAAATGCAAATTAACCACAAATATTAAATAGCAGTGGAATACAACAAGTAAAACTTTATAATTGACAATAAAATTTTCAAAGTAACATAGAATTCAACCGTGAATTGTGCAAAACACTACAATGCAAATAATTTAGCAAGAAAAGCTAATGCTTAATGAAATTG
Organism: Heliconius ethilla aerotome; assembly: GCA_001485985.1. Classification (NCBI taxonomy): domain Eukaryota; kingdom Metazoa; phylum Arthropoda; class Insecta; order Lepidoptera; family Nymphalidae; genus Heliconius; species Heliconius ethilla. Next base: position 4,069 of record FAPJ01013716.1, on the reverse strand, counting down.
TAAATACTGGTTGCAAATTGACAAGCACTGAAGCGTGATCGTTTAGGGAACGAAGGACAAGTGACACCGAGTACTTCGCTTTCTTTGATCTTTTAGCCAGAGGTGTTTGCCTTGTTACGAACAAAAGAAAGAAACGGAAAGAATTAGTTACGTCGTTGTTAGGGTCCGTAAAAATGGCATTTTTTGCAGGCAGTCTATAGGTAACGTTATATGATTTAAATATTTCAAATCTTCAAACGTGCTTACATTTTAGACTAACATAAGATTTTAGTGCTTATATGTAAAACTATAAATATAAGTTTGTAATATACTTCTTCATTACTTCGTGTCAAATTTCATAACTGTAGGTCCAAGGAAATTACTAGGTTTAGATTATACGGTGAATATCATACAAAATGCAGCAAAATGCAGTATTGACTTAGAAATTTTCTGTGCTCTTTAGTACCATATATTTTACCTGAAACCTGAATTATAGTTGAATATTTCAGCATGATACCTCCACGCCATCTCAAGATAAATGGTCTTGACAGACGGTTAGACTACCAACAAAGTTATCTTATAAGGGTTGCGCTTTTTCCTTTTGAGGTACGGAATCCTAAAAATTATTGCTAAGATAAATATAGCCAACTAATGCAACTACAAGTAGGGTTTGCAGCTTAATACGAATTGATTATTCTGAAACAATTAAATGCTGTTTTGTTTTCTTGAAGAATTTAAAATTATTCTTTTATGGAGTTTTGTAGGGCCCACTTTTTGTAATATTACATGAAATATTATATGAGTAGATGGATGCACAATTATAACCATTGTTTGTTAATAATTATTGTCGGCTTATATTTGTTAAGTTAATTAAATGCTGTTTTATTAGCGTTATTGTTTATCTAATAATATTTGTAAACATTAGTGCTACATTTAAATTGTCTCTTGGGATTGGATTAATTCTGACGAAATGATTGAAATTTGTTCAATAATTAAGTACGACATAAATTAGAATTGTCATAGAGAAAATTAAATAAAATAATAGCGAACAAAGATCAAACTTCTCTAGAAGCTGATTTTTTTGTAGCTAAAAATGTTTTAAAAGAAGATAAATAATTGGTGCGAAGTTTAGGTATTATTGATATATAACTTCCAGCTAAATTATTGGAGTTTCTGGTGCGTCGTTTTCATTTGTTTTAATTGAATTAGTCTTTTATAGAGTAGTTAAAACTGTGCATTCATTTAAAGTGGTGATGACAAAAACACTCTATATACTACGCAATAAAAATAAAATAAAAAAATCTTGCAAAATACATAATAGAAAAACTCTATTTTCATGAAAAAAAATACGAATCAACGATGAATGATGTGCTTAAGTCTTGTGGTCAAGCGATGAAAATATTGTATAAGTAGGTAATTATAGTCCTATCTCAGTAGGCATCTACGAGTCGATAGTGAAGATTTATTAGGAGAGCGGGCGGCTATAAACTTATTTTATTATTCCATCAAACGTGGTGCCGACTCAAATACTTGCATTGCACTTTCTGTTTTAATATTTTTATCACATATTCTCATATTGGTATTAAGTATTCACTTGAATGTGCAAGCATACGACTCCATATTGAAAGTGGATCTAATTGGATATTTCATAAAAATATATAGCTATGCTACAAAATTAAAACTTATATTACTATATTAGTATTAATTTTGCAGCTATGTTATTAATTTTGTTATAATATTATTTTATAGATATTATAGGACTAAATATATTTATAAAATATTCTTTCTTATCTTATCATTTTCTGTATTTTGTTAAAAAACAGACATTTTGAGCTAGCGGAATTCAACGAAAGCCTTGCCGAATCCTCTTCCTTTCAAAAAATGTATACTGTATAACACATTGCTACGAATTTGAATATTACGTTATACAAATCCTAATAAAATAGAAACTTGTTGTAAATTAATTATACACACGTTAGTATTATACCAGGTAGTCCTGGTCCCAAACATTGTACAAATATTAAGGTTAGTGTTGTTAATTCGTACGTGACGCAGCAAGCGCAGTTGAGTTATTTGAATTTACGAGATTGCACTCACTACACAATTATGTAAACGAAATTATAATTTCTGCTCAGTTTTGTAAACATTTGTTATAGATGCATTACTCACTACACTAAAAAATAGTGCAAATATTTTAATTTTAATCCCGCAGTAGGTATAGTGGGCAGAGGATTTTTTTTAATATAATAGGTACCAATTCGCCTCAGTGAGGATAAAACCCACATAGGACCCTCTTTCGCCATACTTTTGGCGAAAGAGTCCCGCTTTTTTACTTTTCACCTAGAACAAATTTGGCAATGCTGTATATTATACATAAATGGAACAACGGTTTCTTAATGTATTGTAGTCTTGAGAGATGAGGCTGGTCGAAATTGACATATCTTTACTGAAATTGCTGTGACAGGATTATGGAATTTAATTAAAATCTACCAACGTTGCGTCAATCTATAATGAATGAGCTATTGTTATTAGAATGTTAATTACACTTAATAAAATGGGAATAATTTTAATTGTAGGTAATTTATGACAGATGAGGGTAGTAAATTACTAAGATTTATCGATAGCCTGGTATTCTGAAGCCATTATATTAATACGCAATAAAAGCGTGAGCAGAGAGATGAATACGAATCCCAGTTCATTAATATTCATGGATAAATTATTCCTTTCATTGTCTTTTAGGCAAATGAATGAGACCCAGAAAGGAAAATAAACTCATTGTCAGATGTATTAAAATACACACAATTTGCGTAGCTTATTGTGTTAGGCTGGGAATTTGAAGCGACGCGACGCGTCGGACGCGCGGTACGAAACGACGGATGGACAGCGGAACTTACTAACGAAAATTAAACTAATGCTCGTAAAATAGTTATTCCTAACTTTCCTTAGGTATATTAAATAAAATAAATTGTGTGCCTGAAAAACTAAAACAGATACATAGATATAGTTTTGAGACTTAAAAGCTTAAATTTATTAAAATAAATAAAAAAATTAAATCTGCTTCATGCTGTAACCCATATACAGCAGGGTAGGTAGAGGGAACCTAGTATTAAGACACTTCGAGCCCTTGCGTGTAGAGTGACGGAGCTCAACGCCGGGCCTTGTTGGCAAATGAAAATATTAAGAAATAATAATTCATTCTCTTGAGTAGGGGAACGAACTCACGATCGTCGCGATAGAACAGTCACACCCTTGTGCCCCAGCGCCACGACGGCCTCAACGGCCTCAAATTTATTATAATGCTGATTGTATTACGAATATATAACTGAAGTATGGCAGGCATTTGTAACACGGTTGTTGCTAGGCTTCGAGAGATATGAGTAAATCGGCTAGGCACGTCCCCTGCGAGCTCGTTTGCATTCTTCTACATATTGCTTACAAACATCACGAGAACGAACAGAACGTAAACACTTCTTTGCGGCTTATTGTTTGGAATTGTTATATTTCATATTGCATTGTTTCTCAACGGCACGGCGTAGCATCTTATAAAATATAAATACTAAGAAATATTTAAAAATTCCTTCTTGATAATCTAATGCGTACAACTCGGACTTTTTCACAAACACTTTAACATTTCACAATTGTAAATAAAATATAAAAAAGCTATAAATAAAGGCGTGAACAGAATCCTCTCTTAAGTAGTACTATCAAATATTATAAATCTGTGCTAACAGGTGATGGGCAGGTAATCGTGGGCGGTTCGGGTGGCGAGGATTGAGGGAGACGGAGGGAGCGAGTGTTTGCCGCGCAAACAGAGCCGCTCGAGGACGCGGCAAATACGGCTCAAGCACTCACCTGTGATATCCAACTTCCAAGTCAGTCCAGCAACGCCACTTACATTACAGTGACAAATGTTTATGTTTATATAACTGATATAACGCATTAAATGTATTACTTTTGAAATTGGTTTTTACAAGCTGTTTCTACATGAAATTGGTTTCAAGAAGAACCTTTTAGCACTTCAATTTCATCTTCTTTTAGTTAGAAATTACGGTAATTAAAGGTTAATATATAAGGGAGCAACAAAACAAGG
>FAPJ01013704.1:101-13941 GCA_001485985.1 Heliconius ethilla aerotome | reverse complement strand
AGCCGCAAGAGGGTCGCTAGTGACTATATATAATTTGAATTTAGTTATTATTTTTGACGTGATAACGTCTAATAAATTAATGGTCGAACGCACGAAAAAGCATGACTCATTGTCACGTTCCACCTGAGCCGAGGGTGCGAGCGAGAGCGCGACAAACGATAGAGAGGCACAATCGCATCTATCTATTCATTGTTATTTGTTCATTCATTAAATAGCATATGGTTGTAATTAATCCTTCTAATTTAAATAAGAAAATATTTGAATGAACGGGTGCATATAAATGTTAATTTATCGAAACAATTGTAATTTTTAATTAACTATTTTTGTTATACAATTTTTTTGTATCATAATTCAGTGATAATATTTTAATTCAAATCTTAAAAGTATGCAATTTTTCATTCAATGTTTTATTATGACCTTATTACGTAAACAGACTTTACAGATAAGCAGTTTACTACTTTCGCAAATCCATTTTATGTATGTAAAGACACAATTTTGTTTAGCGTTATTAGAGTATACGAGTATGTACCATATATCCCACTACCATCACGAGGAAGTGAGCTGTAAATGTATGGTTTTAGTTTTATTTCTTAATGACCTTGTTTTTATTATGGAAGTACTTCAATTTCCTTAATGGAAACCTAATACTAAGTTTACCTAATACTAATTAATGCCTCTAATCAATCAATTTTCTTTATGTGAATCCTAGGTCCTAATTAGGTCAGTTTATGAAGACATTCAAAACAGCAGAGTGATTTATCATACATAAATAGTGATAAATCATATTATTTGCTTTGTCGTTCTTCGAATCGTTGAAATTCCAAATGATGATAAGGATATCCTTAACATTTAAAACATCATATCAAAAAGATACATCAAAATTGAATACCATACTAAAATAGTTGTTAGAAAACGGATTATATTTCACATCCACGATACGCCTTTACTCATATTTTATCAGGGCGTGTAACCGGTATGTTTTATTATCGGACCCTCAGCTACGTATCGATATATCCCCAATAATTCACAATAGCGTCTTCCTTACACAACATTCCCATCTATGGAAGGCATCAAGGCATCGAGAACGGAAATTTTCGATGGTTGTTTTTTTTTTGGTATTTAGGTTTTTTTTTTGGAGGAAGAGAGTAGAAGGGAAGGTTTTTTGCCTTTTTTTTTGGAAGTTAAAAATTAAAATTAAAGCGCGACGTTGAATTCCTACATTCAGCACGCAATGCCTCCAGAATTCAGTGAAAAATGGGGACCGGAGTATTTTAACACTAGATCCTGAAATGAAGCTGATTATCTGGCAATTACAGGTTATTTAATACGCTTGATAATAAATAATTATATCTTCTAATATGTTTTTGTTTTTACAAATTAATATGGAAATTATATTGTTTAGATGAAAAAAAAAGTTTATAAATTTCCACGCTTTTACAGGCTAGGCTTAATCGAAAGTCCCTTAACCACTTTTTTTTCCGTCTTTGGAAATTGAACCTACACCCATCCTTTACACTAAGATACTAAATAGCATAATAAGTATGCTACGATAATCTTTAGTATTTTAAAGAACTATAGCTTCGTAAATCCTCAGCTTATTCTTGGACTATAACATACATCACATTGTCGGTAGGTAGGATGTTTATTGCGTCTATATTTCAGTAACGGCACTCGTCGATTTTGTACGCCAGCGGGACCCTGGCATCCGAGATTGATGTATTGGGCTACAGGTACCAGCTCCAAAGTAATGCTATAAGAATTTCTTAATTTATTATATCGGAATTATTTGCTTTAAATCGATGGAATTTAAAATGGATTGGTTTGAAATAGTGCTATTTTGCTATTAATGTTATAGAAAGCTACCTTTTTTATATAATATGCCTTACGCTAATATCGCGTATATAGAAGGGTAGGTAGAAGGCACTTACTACCTTGGCGCTAGAGCGAAGAGATGAAAATAATATCTAATAAATAATAATTAATTCCCCCCCCCCCCACTTTTTTGTGGCCCTACGCCACGACTGCCCTCATCATAGATAATTATTTACCCATTAATCGTAACATACCTACAAACACGCACAGCTATACCTAAGTGTATTTCTCCACGCCTAAAGATAACGTCAGATATCACCATAATAGCCCGAACAAGGAAAGGTAATAGCTATTTGCCTCGTATAACATCTTAAAGGGCTTACGGAGGTATGCCTTTAACCCTTCTCAGATAGAGGCCAGGGATTGTGTACGTGGTCAACGGGACACTACGAGGTAGGAAGAACTTTTTTTATTTTAAGTGTTAATTTTTATTATAATTTATTTTATTGGTGTGGCCGTCGTGGCTTAGGGATAGAAGCGAAGGATTAGGAGCTCCTTCTCGAGCACCATTGCCTTGCAGAAGGAGGAGACCGCGACCCACGACGTCTCGCTGCTGACCTAGGCCACGGCCGGTAAGGAAAGATCGTCCCCTATATGATTTTAGATCCTGATCATTATAATTTCCTCGACATACTGATACAGTGAGATACTAAAAAAATTATAACCAATACAAAATTCCTAGTAAAAAGCCTCTTCCATACAATATTATTCATACATCATTGTTGACGTATTAAAGTCTAGTTTACGAGTCGCAACGGCTAGAGAAGTGCGAGATCTAGTCAAGTGAAGCGAAATATATATCAGCGATACGTTCTATTGTGAAAGTGTTTATTTCTAGTACTCTTTAATAGAAATAATAATACCTAAATATATTGTTGAGGCTGACTATAAAGCGATGGTTGTGGGTTTGATAGTGGATATTAAAATATTGGGCTAATTATTTTCATTTCTTTTCGCTCATGCAAAGCAAATTTTCAAATTTTACTATATCTGGCATAAGGTCGTCGTGCCACTGGTGCACAAACGTGTGACTGTGATTGTGATGGTTTTGGGATCGATTCCCAATCGGGGGGAATATTATTTATTAATATTATAGTTAATTTCTTTGCTCTAAGTACCAAGGAAAAAACGAGGCGTTAAGTTCCGCCATTCAACACGCAAAGCCTCAAAAAATTTTGCAAAAATACAAGTGGGGAACGGTTCGTCTTGACATTAGGTTCCCTCTCCCTACCTTGATATATGGGGATTAATAATAAAGTATAGCTTACTATACAATAACAATATACATTTATATTTATTTATAGTTGAGTACCAGCAATGTATCACAAGTAAAACAATTATAGGAAACTATTTAGTAATGGGCATACCGTAACTAAACTAAACTATTTAACTATTTCATATTTCTGAATGGATTTAGGACGACTCTAGGCTTAAAGTATTTGTTAATTATGTAAGTGAAGCGTAAAGGACGTCGTGCGGCACCGACAGCAGTGGGTTCGATTCTCGCTCGGAAAGATTTATTTTTGTTACTTTGTTCTTCCTCTAATTTAGGCAAAAGATTAAGAACAAAGTGTTAAGACACTAGATTCTCTCAGCTTACCATGATGTGTAAAATAATGTTTTAAAACAAGGTTAATTTTCCTTTTTTTTTTATTTCTTTAGCTTCAAGATGTATCTTACACATAGTAAGGCGAGCAGATGGAACCCACTTTCCGTCTTATCTTTGAGACAATGCGCGTTGAGTGGCGGATCTCAACACCGTGCTTTGCTTCAACTTTTTGCTTAAATGAAAACATTAAATATTTCACTCATGACCTTGACAAGATATAATCGACCTGCCGTTGAAGTCTGTCTGGCGGAATGGGGGAGCCTCCCTACTAAGCATTGTCTGGTTCAATAACAAAAAGCAGTTTATCAGCAAACTAGCGTTTGTTAATAAGTATATTCCACATTATTTGAAAGCGTTTAATAAAAATACACACAAATATATATTGCGATAGTTCACCCACATTGTTATTTTCCCAAGAAAACTTTACCCAAAATCACTTTGAAACTTTTAGTTAGTAATGTGAGAGCTTGGATTAATTTATAAACGAAATACTATTTGTATAAACGGTTACTTTTTTTAAAATATTTTATAAAAGGATATAATATGTTTGAATTTTATAGGTTTAGATAAATAATTAAATCTTTGGGCTGCTGTATTTTGCTTAGATAACTAAGAGCACTTACTAGGGCGGTTCGATAAATATTTGGCCTATAAAAAAGATTACTTTTTAAATAGTAATCTATTTTTCACACACTTGATAACCCAGTGATACTGAAATTTCTTTAACCTGTCTAGAACTATGTAATTAGGTTATATTAGGCTTACACTTAGTGCTAGCAGAAAGTAGTAAACGGAGTGTCTTAACACTATGCTCAATCTGCCTAAATTCCTATACGCAAAATATAGCGTGAAACTGACAAAAAATATTATCTTCATCTAACACAATAGTAAATTGAAAGTATAATCGCTTATAACTTAGACCACAAAAGCCAAGCTCCTGTTTCGTCGTGTTATCGCGACCTCCGAGACGTTGCGAGCCCAAACCGCTTATTTCTACTTAAAACTTATAATGCTATAACATTTTGACTCCACTGTATGTGTATTACTATGAGGAACAGTCTAGCTCCAGTGAACTCTAGTGCAAGTTCGTGTGAGAACTATCTGTGCAACGTGATAATTAAAATGTAGAAGCGAAGGTTTATTCTTGGTTAAGTTAACTGACTTATTATTTGGTAAGAGTTTATCAGAGATTTTTGATGTGCTAACGTCTTAATACCTTGATAAACACCGAAATTAATTAAAAAATATTTGAATTAACGAGTGCATAATTCTCTTTCAATAGTAAATTAATTTATTTAAATATACATTTTTAAGCTTTGCTATATTCTGTATACGTGCTTGTAGTAGCTTAGTTCAATAAGGAATATTTTGATAGCAGAGTTAGCAGAGGGAACTTAAAGTCTTAACACTAGGTTAAGTGTATTAAGGTTCCGTTCTGTGTTGAGCGGCGGAACTCACCGCCAAGCTTTGTTATAAATCTAGAGCGAGGAAATAAAAATTCTAATTTTACAATCTTCGTTTACGTTACTCGTTCGGCTCGTTTCGTTTCGGTACTTGAGGCCCAGCGTGTACTTACATCTCACGAATTTAAAACAACGTTGACGTGTTGTGGATTTTAACACCGCCGCCCTCGCACCCAGAATCCCCCATAATATAAATAAAAAAACATAATCAAATTTCACATAGGCTTTTCAAAATTATTTCAACAATCGCCTTTATTACTTTTTAAAACATTTAAAAACTTTTTATTATGGACCCAACAGTATACCGCTTGGCGACGGACCCCATTTGTGATTGTAATTACATCATTCCATGTCATAGAATATTTAAATGAAATCAATTTGTATGTTAAAGCGAAATGGAAATGTGATACGAAATACTAATTAAGCTGCTATACTACATTGAGTTTTAGAATTAGGGGGGGAATATTTATATTAATATTGGGGGTGTAAGCTGAGGCCATAACTGGAAAAGATCTCTAGATTTGATGAAAATTTGTGAAATTATTATTCGTAAATTATTTTCATTTTTCCGATCTGGTAAGAGGAAGCGCTGAGTTCGATAAAAATGAAGAACGGAAGAGAAAACCTAGTGCTAAAACACTAAGCTGAGTGGGGCAACTCAACACCGTCACGATTTCAATTATAGTCGTATTATTTATTATAGCATAAACTAAAAACGAATCAACAAACAAAACATTAATTTTAACTGTGATTATGATAACTCCAATATAAACTTATACGATGAACAATAAAAACGTAGAACGACATATTAAGCATAACATTTGAAACGATGTAACGACTTTATTACAATAAGCCACATTCGTTCAAAAATTTACAACTTTTGCCATACAAAATCCACTCTTATTTCGAAAGTGTAAAGTAAAAAATCGTTTGAAAAATGATTTTTAACTTTCATAAATATATGTGAGTCTTGGTACATTGGTGAAATTAGGCTAGGGATGAATCACGCTAGTAATATCATACGTGACTCTACCTCGGCTCGCGTCACGTAGAACAAGGCATTAGAAATTAAAACTGAAAGAACTGAAATGTCCATTAGGTAAGTGAGGACAGCTGAGGATTCGAGATTCTCTTCGGGAGAATTGTTTTGTTTTGTGTCCGTCTATAAAATATGGCTGGTTTAAAAGTTAAAGATTTTTTATAGCTTCATCTTGTATCTCACACTTAGCAGGGTAGGCAAAGGGAACCTGGGCTAAGTAAGGACTCTATTTTCTATTAAGGCTTACCGCGAAGGATTATTCTGGAGACATTGTATCTGGATTGACGTAACCCAACGCAGCTCTTTATCTCATTACCACAGTGAGGAAATAAAAAAACTATATTTTATTTTTTGAATGGAAATCGAAGGCACAAAAAAAAGTAAAATAATGTTTCTTTCTTCTTTTTAAGCGTAAAAATTTAAAGGAAAATCCTTTAAATTTTTACGCCTTGTGTCGTATACAGCAAGTTTCGTATCAACAGCAGAAGTACCACTAATTTTATCAGAACGAATAAATAAAACTAATTTGAATATTTCCCCAAGTTGAAATCGAACTTACAACTGTCAGGTCAATCAGATAAATATTTTTTTACTAAGAAAAAATGAAGCTATCGAACAGAACACATACATTTCACTCTACGGGCAGGTACGGGCGAGTACAAAAGCAATATTATACGTGACGGCACCAAATGTGCTTTCTATTTGATTATATAAAACAAAATTGAATATAGGCATTCTAGATTTCATACTCGGTCGGCGTTGAGTCCCGCCACTCAATACGCAATGCCTAATGTAATTGCGGAGAACGGAGTGTTTAGTGTCTTATCTCTATGTTCCCAGCTTGCTTCTGCTTATCCTGCGTTGCGAGTGATATAGCGTGAAGCTAAAAAAATACGACGCTATTTTTAAAATCTCTCCTATAAGAGGATACTCTTATAACCATCCATGTATAGCAAAAACGGATTTCATGTTTTAATTGAGAGTACACGCCTGTATTCCTAAAATAGCAAAACCACGGATCAATAGATTAAAGTCTAATATAATGTAGGCTCACCGGTCTGAAATGAAATTTAGCACATGGTGATTGGTTTTCATAGCATGATAATTTAGGTTCGACGCCGTTGTGGCTCAGTGGTACAAAGGTGCACGATTCGTAATCAAATTCAAATTCAAATCATCTTTTGAATAGTGAAATTTGAAAAATCCTTTGACTTTGATATTGTTAATTGTAAACGGATCGTTGGTGTGGTTAGTTGTGGTGCAGGGGCGATTCCCACTCAAGGAAGTTATATATTTAATAATTGCATTTATTTTCTTTTCTATCTGGTAAAATGACAAAGCGTGACGTTGAGTTCCACCGCTCAACACGCAATGTGTCGTTCATTCGGTGGAAAGTGTGCAACGGAGTATATTAACACTAGATTCCTTCTGCCTTCCTTGCTGTATGCGGGATTCAGCGTGAAGCTATTTATTTATTTGAAAATATCTTTAGTAAGCATGAAAATTTTAATTACACATTGTTACGTAACACCTTTATTTAACCCCACCTAGTTCAGATTTACGAGATTAATTCCAAAATCTAGCTAACTTTTGCTAATTAATTGGGAAAGCTTTATCTTCGGCCTCGTTATAAGTTCTTCAAATTTCAACCGACAAACTTAACAGCCCTTAATATTTAATGCTTACAACGACTTTTTGGTACAGTGGGGCAATTTGAAGTTTATATTTAATGGTAGTCAGTTCAAAGAGTGTAAATGCAACAGTCTTTTGGTTAGATTCCCATTCGAGTAAATTAAATATTTAACATTTTCAGTATTTTCGCTCTGGTGTCGAGGCAAAGCACGGCGTTGGGTTCCGCGGAGTGTTTTAAAACTAGGTTCCCTTTGCCTACTCTGGTCTGTAGATGTTGCTAAAAAAGCTATAACAACCATAGTTTAAATAACGTAATTATGTATAATGTATATGCATATGTATTTATATCTAGTTATAGTGGTGCAGTAGGACACCGTCTTAGGCGAAAGCTATGGATTCACATTCGGAAATAAATTTAATTTCCTACCATTTACTGGCTCTGGAAAACAAAGAACTCGACGAGAAGATCTCGTCAATTGGAAGGAAAGTGGGGAGCAGAGGATATTAACATTAGGTTCCCTCTGCCTACCTTGCAATGCGGGAAAAAAGTGAACCATAAAATCAAGCAGAAGTATAAAGGCAAAATAAAATATTGCATTTTGATTAAACAAACTAAGTTACAAAAGACATTTTTATATAATTTTATAAACACAGTATTATTTACACAGTATTATTAGAAATACAAGTATCAATATGAAGATAATATCGGGTTTAAAATTCTCTATTTACAGATTGTTTCTTATTTATAGCTTATAAATAAATTTAGTTTTACTATAGCATAAATTAAGCCAAAATTTACATTTTGTATTATAAGTAAACGGAAAAATAAAAATGAAATCAGAACATACGGCTCAGTTAATTATTATGATCTGGTTGAAATCAAAGATTTAGTTAAAATATCTACGTATATGAAGCAGATATTTTATTACCTATCGCTTGTCTAAGCAGTTCGAAAAAACAATATAAAAACACAGAACAGAACAGGAATCGAACGCACAACCACAACGACTTTACAATTAACAGAATTTATAAATGCATTAGTACTTAAACGTAAACTTAATATAGGTAATATTTTACAATTAAAACAAGCTTAAATCATTTTCATAATTAGATGACATGGTTACTTCCTCTGAAAACATCGCTACCACCTGATGATACTCACTAGGCGAACATAATGGAGTGTCCACTTGTTCCACTTCAGACAGCTTCGAGAAATCTACATCGTAAGCCATTTTGTCAATATTAAAACCAACCATGGAAACGAAACGGTGCCCCCACAGTATGTTAAATTCTGTAAAACTAGACCTCGCCTGAACTGGTTGGCCAGTCGATTCTATAATACCTTCGAAAACTACTAATATTTCTAACTGGCAACATAACAAATCAGCTGCTGACAGTCTGTAAAATGGGCTGTTCTCATCAATCACGTGAACAGCAGTTACAGGCCACAGGAAAAACGTTGATTCACACTCATCAACATCTAATTTTAATTCTATCTGTTCAGCATTATCCAATTCATGGAAATCTGTATTTAATTGAATGACATACGCTTTTGGGTTTATATTGAGTATTTTGGATTTCCTCATGTCACCCACACGAAAAATTAAACAAAATTTGTCGTTTCTCATGTTTATTACAGCCTGATTACTAAATAGTATTGTTTGTGTCCTAGCTCTTGGACGTGTGAGTTTAGCAAATAAAATTCCCACCATTATTGCTTGAAAGATCGAGCTCACTATGCATTGAAGGCACATTGCTATTATCGTGTGAGGACATTCTAAAGTAATAGCTCTCTTGCCGTAAGCCACAGTTGTATGTATCTCTATACTGAACAAAAAAGTTGATGTGAACCCATAAATGTTTTTTATACAAGGTGTAAATCCTGTACTATTCTGATAGGGAGGGAGGTGGTCTTCGTAAAAGTCTTCGTGATTGTAAGAAATACTCCAGTATATAATACCGAAGAACAGCCAGATGCACGTGAAAGCTGTGAAGAAATTCACGAGAGTCCATCGCCATCTTGTTTCAACAAGTAAAAGGAAGTAATTCGAGAATACTTTTAGAGCTTTCCTTGATGTTCTGTAGATATTAAATTCGCCACTTTTAAACACAGCTCGCAGATATTTCCTTCGTATCGCCTTCGGGTTGGATGTCCCTAAAGAAAACAATGTAATTTGTCAATTTAATTTGTAATGGAATGTTTTAAGAAATTTTATGGGTAACTGATGCTATTGTTTTGGAAAATAGAAATTGTGAGGCCAGAGGAAATGAAAAAATAAATTTTGGAAAGCAAAAAAAGCAGCTTCTCACTTTTTCCTGTATATAGCTTCCGTAGAATTTTTGAGACATTGTGTAACGGGAACATGAAAATAGTTTAAATGTAATAATTTCTCCAAGTGAAGATTGAACACACAACCACTACTTTTATAGTACAGTAAAGGCATAACGGCAAATGTAAAATACGTACGATTTTTTCTATATACACCTGGTTGCACTAGTGTCGTCACGGAGTGATCGTCCTCTATATCTGTTTTTAATTTATAGTCGGTGCACAGACTTGGACAATGCAAATGTTTTTTATTTGCGTTCATATCTGAAAATATATGTATAATTATATATAATTTAATATTAATATTATTTTTAGGATTACTTATGACGCTATTATATTTTTGGTTTTTTAGGTTAAGTCACGTGACTTTATTTTTTTAATGTTTTTACTTTGACATTTATGTTATTGGGTTGATTTTAAAGCTAAATATTAGAACAATGTCAACAACAACTCATTTTACGTCTTTTAAAGTTAGATATGTAACACACATAACAAACGGTCTTAAAGTATTTAACCAAAATCTAGACTGGACTCAAATCTAGATTTAAAGAAGAAATATAATCAAACATAATAAATACCTTTTAACTCCAAAGAATATAGTATAAATCATTTGATCGTTGAATATTTTAGGTATAAAAATTCTCCATCCTCCATTCTCCATTCACTGAAACTCAATTACTAAATAATATTAAAAGACAATGTATATAAGATCGTAATACAGCAAATAATAGATAAGATAGTATTTATATCAAAACAGCTATTTTTGCTGAGAGATTATGTGATGGTTTCTGACGTAGCTTCATCTAACGCAGCTACTTTACCCAGTATAAAGTGGGTTACAGGTTCAATGTGAAGTGTACAAGAATCATAATATGCTTTTTATCATTATTTTATCAGTTTTATATTGTATCTGGCGTATAGCCGGGATGCTAGAGGGAAGTTAGTGTTAGAAACTCTGCTGCTCATTTTCCATATAGTTTTTGATTGTTTGTGTAGTTGTCTTCCACTGTTCTGAGAGGGATGAAATGGAGATTATTTACCCACCCGAATGGGAATTAACCCTATAATCGTTGCGTATACAGTTTTGGACAAATTGGGCCGCTGCACCACGACGTACTCTGCTTTCTGAGCAAAATATATATTTTTTGATCATTCCTTCCTAATTGCTTAAATAAACGATGGATCTTTAAGCTACCTTAATAGATCCATCGTTTCAAAACTTCATAGAAAATGGAAACAGATATTTTATGATAAGATTTTCCGAAAGTGTTGGTTGAGATTCGTTGTAATAAGCCAAATGTTTGCTCAGCCTTTTTACATTACAATGTTGCATTATCAAACATTATGAATATATTTAAATAGTATGTACTCGTAGGTATATATTTATGTATATGTAGTAGTTCCAGATCTGTTTACAATATAACTGTTTACTTTCTTATTACGCAATTTTGTGGTAATAAGAGGAAATAAATATATAGGAAGGCTATTTCAAATTTCTTTCCGTATTACTTATATATTTTAGTAATTAATGAAACCCTCGTGGCGCAGCGGTACAGCATCTGACTGTGCACAACAGTTGTAGATTCGATTTCCATTCGAGGGAACGAATTCTTTACATTTCCTTATTTTGCTAACAAGACGAAGCGCGGCGTTGAATTCTGTTATACTGAGTACTGATTCGATTTTCGTGGAACATACTACGAGTATGTTCCACGTTTTTTGATTAAAAAGACGCACTCAAATCGATTCACATATTCAGGAGACACGGTGCCTCAGACAGACACACAAATAGACAGACCTATCAAACTTACAATATCCTTTTTTGCGTTGGGGGTTAAATTATAAAACTGCATTATTCAAAGCAACAGAATATTTCATTTGAAATGCATTCACTGTTTATATAAACATTAAAGCTCCATAATAAGACCAGCTAAGGTTAGTTAATCACCAACGGTAGGTACACTATGAGGTATAATATAATATTTTAAAACGTTTTTAATCCACCGACCCTCGTTAAGAATGCAAAAGTACAAATGACTAGACAATCTCAGAAAGCTCTTCTTGGCTTAACTTTTTGTTATAAACAACTACAACATAGCTTTTAGCATTTTATAAATGCTCTTCTAGTATGTTAATATTTTTGAATTTTTAAATTTTATTATTTTATGATGTTTAGGGGTTCAAATTATAATTTTAAATTACAAATCTATTATAGTGCAGTGACAAAGTATTTGACTTTTATTTTTTCGCTCTTGTAACAAGTTATTCTTGTAATAACTTATGAAGAGTTTCAGCGGTTCATGGGAATGAAGCATAAGATCCTCCATTCTCTCGTCTAATTTTCAAAACTGAGGTTCTAAACACTGAATTCCCTCTGACTATGTTGCCATATGGGGGGTACAACGTGAAGCTATAGGAAAAAAGAATTCACTGGTACGAATAAAATATTTAAATATGCAGTTGACGCCAAGTTGAAAAGCTCAGTAAATTATTTTTAGATACCCTCTAAACATTACCTCTCTCTATCATTCCCACATTATTGAAGTTAAAAAAACAAAGACTCATATGTGTATATTGTATTTGCTTATAATTAACACTAGACGATCCCAATAAAAACTTTTACATTTTTAAGCCCCAAACATAAAAAATTACAATAGCCAAAATATCAAGCTCATCCTAAAAAAAGTTCATTTCTGAAATGTTCATAAAATATTAGTCATCATCAAAAATTCCGGCCGAACTAAAACTTTGGCAACAGACAACTTACTGTAATTACAGTTAAATATTAATAAAACGAAGATTCATCGTTGGTCTGGTTTGTTTATTATTCAAACTCCGCAAGTTCATTTCCAGATTCAGATTACGGATTGACTTTGGAGTAAGACGGCAGGTTAACGGTCGAGGCTAGTATTAGTGCTGTGCTTTGATATTTGAAGGGTTAAATGAAATTCCACTGGAATTTGTAGTACATTTATTGGAATTCATTTATTATTTTATTTATTTATTTTATCACCCGATTATGCGATGCAAAGAGGGTCATGTGTTTATCAGTCTTTGTATGTATTTGTTCATACACAAATAAGCTTGGTTTTTTCTTAGGTAGTCGGTATTTTTGTGTCTTTATTTAATAATATTTTTTTACATATTTAAGTAAGTTAAAATAAAAAGAGATTTAGTCACGATGTCATTTCAATATTTGAACATTCGAATGCCGCTTAAAAACGCAGCGAAAAGTTGATATTTCTTTTAATATTCCACAACTTTCATTATACATTTTTAATTTTAACTTCGCGCTTTATCTCCAGTATAGCAAGAAAATAAGTGAACCTAGTGTTAAAACACTCTATTCGAAGAACACTGCACTTCGTCGTTTTACCAAAGCGAGAAAACAATTCATTCTCACGATAGGGAATCGAACCTGCAACGAAAAGGCTTATAGTCATTCGCTTTGCTTGTCTCGTGGTATCAATATGAAAATTAATAAAAACCATATTTTTTTGTATAACAATTCTAGTCTTTATATTTTAGATAATATTGTCTAAGTAAATGATCATAATAAATTATATGAACTCAAATATGAAATAACCGGTTCATACTAATTTTTGAGTTAGACTACTTAAACCAAGTAGTAAACATTTAAGATACTATTAGATTTATAACGTTAATATTTTGCATTATAGTTTGCAAATAAAAAATAATTACTGGACGAGGCCCGCGACTTTGCTTGCGAAGACTTTAAGACGTAAAATAGAAAATCCCGTTTTTTTCTTTTAAGCTTTAGATGTAGCATTTTTGGAAAATCTTCTCTTGTTACTCTCCTATATCCTCCTATCAAGATATTATTTATCTAAAGAATAAAAAAGTAAAAAAAATATATTTTAAGTTAAACGGTTTTA
>FAPJ01013698.1:0-10273 GCA_001485985.1 Heliconius ethilla aerotome | reverse complement strand
CATAACCTTTACAGTAAGATCACGACGGCCTCTAGATATTTAAGGCATTTACAATTCAAAGACATTCACAATTATAAAAATTCTCTATATGAAATCACATACCAAAATAACATACAGACAATCAATCTTGATATACGTTTTTATTATAACTTATTGTTCTCTTCTTGTATTGAAATAGTCAATCGGTACTCGTATATCTGTTATGGTTGGGACTGGAGTAATATTTCCAACACTTTCACCGTTGACCCGTAGGTCATTCGTTATAATCTCTGGAATGAGATATCTTTATCATTCACTTGAATTTTCCATATGATTCTTATATTATTTTTATTCTGAAAAATATAATTTGCGTAATATTTTCAATATGAGAGTAAATTATTTTCTTTACGTCAATATGTTTGGTAGAATACACTTATCTCGGGAACTATTGGTTCAAATTGGAAAATTCAAATTCTTATTGAAGAAAGAAGAAGAAGACAATTGTTAATCATCATACAAAACTCTTATTTACTTCTCTTTCTTATTTTAATAAAAACTAGTACAAATATATTTAACCCAAAATGTACAAAAGTGAATTTTTAACCACAAATAACTGTAAAATCATTCGCTCTGGAGGTACGCTCACGCAATTCAATGTCAATTAACGTAACGGCCGCATTGGTTCCGCGACAATAAGTCACTTGATTGTAAAAAGTCACACGAATTCGACAGATAATTCCTGATTTAAATAAATATAAGGGAATAATTTTAAAGGAAATATATGAAAATTGTTATTTAAATGTTATTTGAACTCTATTTTTTTACTTTTTTTGTATATGTAGTCGTCAAGTATTTAAAAATTGTTCTCAAGCTAGTGTTCTCAAAAGATACGTTTTTATGGCAAAGACAAGGCAAACGAGGCCGCACGAGTCTGCTAGTTACCTATAAATAGGCCAAAAAAATCACGTTTATTACATGTAAGCCCCCCTTAAATATTCATTTTATTCTGTTTCTCTTATTGTTATAACGATAACAAAAATGTATAATCGGAAAACTTTTGAACTTTCTAAATATCACATTGCATGAGATACAGCCTGACGATAGACAGACGAACAGCGGAGTTTTAATTAAGTTATTAGGAAGGAGACACATAAAAATGTTTTTCCATCAATCAAATTCCAATTTGTCCTTATAAGTCTCCCGCAGCACTTAAAAACGCTATAAACAAGTAACGATAAGTACTAAGTCTAGACGGTTTCGTAATGAGTGACATAAATAAATGGCGATCAGAAAAATTGATATCTATTTCTTTTTATGTAATGTCACTTCTACGAAATGTTTTATTGAATTGAATTCTGATTTTAAAATTTAGTTTTTTTTTTAGTTTGGCTGTCAAAACGTTTAAATAGTTTGCATATAAAATCATTCCATGAGGTCAGTTGTGCTGGGGAGAGGCACAAAGTGCGATGGTAAACACGATAGGTTGTGGTTTCGATTCCCACTCGAGGAAATGAAACAGATTAGCACAAACCCTAATAGAAGTAATTAGGGTTCCTTCTCTCATTCCGTATTTCTCATAATAAAAAATCTGAACAAAAAGAACAAATGAACTTTATGTAAATAGACTTTAATATAACATTTTTCAATCAAAAAGCATTAACTTTCAACTTTACAAAAATTTTACGATTTTCTCGAAAACCATTAAATACATACATAAAAAAATCAACATCTAAAAAAGCAGCTGATAACTAAATATAAATAATTTCTTTAAAAAAAACCAAATTAGTGAGCTGTCGTCTGGCGCATCCCCGTTCCTATTTTAGACACGTTTACGAGCTCGTTAAACGTTCCCCTGCGCGTGCGCATACCGTACGCACGACAAGTGTTAGGATTTATTGCTCGAGATTATCTTTGTTTTATACGTAATATTTAATTTCTGTTATGAAGAATAAGCTTATTGTGTAAGCATTATTTTTTTGCATATTGCAACAAAATAAATAAGCCGCCGTAGTACCTACAGTAATTCAACGACATACATTTTTCCGCCCTATCCTCCAAATATAAAGGGAGTCTAGTTTACGTTTTTTTCTTTCCGAAAATTCCGAATGAATTCGAAACATTCATAATATGAATATGTAATAGTATGTAAATTATAAATATTTTATATCTCAGATGTTTATTTAACTCTATAATATAAACCCTTTTCTTGTTCAGCTTAACGCTGTACCCTGCATATAATAGGGTAGGCAGAGGGAACCTAGTGTTAAGCTTTCTTAGCCTCGACACAAGAGCGAAGAAATGAAAATATTAAAAATTTCTTCGAGTGAGAATCAAATCCACAACCTTGTTTAGCGCTTGAAGTCATACGCTTGAGCCTGCGCCACTACTGGCCTTCCCCATATTGTCATATATGTAAAAAAAAAAACTACAAATCAAATAAATATTTATATAAAAAAAAATAAAAAAACAAAACTTTTGTCAACGATAACGTCTAAACGATCGCATATCTCACATGATTGTCTATTACTTCCTACCTCTAAATAGCCTGGTGTCGGGTTACACGTTTACATAACGACTTCGCGCGTTAACTCATTAATATTCAATTACACAGTTTTCCTAGATTTTAAAGTATGCTTTAACAACTGAGTAAAGAGTATAATATATTTTGCCAATTACCATAGACTTAATGAGTGTTAGTAAAATTATAAATGTTTGCAGGAAATACTAGGCTGTTGTGGCACAGTGGGTAATGGTTTGAGTGAATAACGATGGCTGTGGATTCGATTCATACTCGAGACAGTGATTATATATACAAGGAAACGTAAACTATTTTCATTTCTCCGCTCTGACCACATTGCGGCATTCAGTTCAGTCGCGTGTTGAGTACACGCAATGCGTCGAAAATTAAAAGGTGCGTGAGGAATGCAGTGTTTTAGCACTAGATCCTCTAGAGGTGCCTGTTTTTACCCTCATATATGGAAAAATCCTTTGCTATAAAGACTAACTGTCTGAGACTCATTTAGCTTCTCTTTTTTCGTTTCACGTATCCTCGCGCTTTGCGGGGATTTACTTATTTTTCCATTTTCCATCCATTATAGAGCAGAAAATATGTACGATCTAGCCAGACCCGGAAATTTATACTATCCAAATATAAATATACTTTTGATTAGAAATCAATACCACAACTAACAATGTCAAACACCTAGAAACTGTGCCATATTGGCACTACATACAGACATATGTATATACTTCTACATACATATATACGTAAATATTCGAAATCACCAAACACCTAACCAAATTAAGAAACTCTTTAGACGTACAGTACATACAACGTGATCGGAATGTCTATTCGACCGACTGTGTGCGGAATCTAACGAAGCATGCCTTAATACTTCGCCCTTTGCTTCCAGCGTGAGGGTCACGAAGACTGGTCCGAATCTAATCCAATTACTACTTGATGTTATATTCAATTCCCCGCTAAAGAGGGGTTTGTGGATTGCCTCACAAATTTATTTGACGTGTTTTGAATATTTAAGACATTATGGACGAGAGTGGGTTCGACTTCCGTTTGGGGCAAATTAGTAGATTGTATGGACCAATCAATATAACCTTTCCAGAAACCTTCATTGAGAGAGCTATTGTAGTACAGCCCTGTGACCTCAACGCCCATTCGAGGAAGAGGAATATTTAATATTTTCATTTCTTCACTTCGTTTTAATAACGAGGCAAAGCGCAGCGTTAAATTCCGCCATTCATCACGGGATGGACCCATGGCAAAATTGGAGAACAGAAAATTCTTAATGGGAACGGAATGTTTTAACACCAGGTTTCCCTTTCCCTTTGGCTACTACGTGCGCAATACAAAGTAAAACTAAAAAAATACCTATCAAACTTATTTACAATATATTTTTTCATTAAACAAAAAAAAGTTAATACAATCAACAATTTTGTTTCGAAAAGCTTTGTATGTAGAAACGTAAACGTAAATGAAAACAATATTTACCCACAAGCGTAATATTGGGATGTGTATATAATGATATTTGTTCTCTTCATTTCGTTGGTCCAAGTTTAATTGAAAAGCGTTTTTAATCTATTTATTGAATTTGCCTACATATTTTGAGAACTGTTAACGCGAATGGAGAACGTAGTGTCTTAACACTTTAAAATTCTCTGTACTCCATTAAGACACTTCCGTTCTCTACTTTTCGTTGAATTCTGGAGGAATTGAGTGTTGTGTGGTGGATTTCGTTATATACTCGTGAGGAAATTTTAATTATTTCTCTAAAAGTGGTGCAAAAGACCGTGCAAAGTGGCGCAAAAGACCATGCAAAGTGGAGTTGATTGAGTAGGAAGGCAGATCCAGGCAATAACCGGGATTAATGCCAGGAAGAAGAAGATTCGTGAGGAAATTAAAATATGGAATATATAATTATCATTTGATCAGAAAAAAAGCGAATGTCTGTAAATCCTATAGTTGTAGGTTCAATTTCGAATTGAGCGAATATTAATATGTAAATTACTCTTTTCATTATTCTAACAACGCGATACGCGCCACTAACTCAACATGAACGAATTATCTCAACACCAGGTTCTCTCCAGGCCTGGAGCCATGCTGTATACGAGGTCAGCGCTGCTCAAGCCCGCTACCGCTCACCACATACACCCACCCCACATTTAATCACTGTTTCGGTGTTCTTTGAAGTGTATGCTGCATATTAAATTCAGTGAGATCAAAGCATACAATTATTTAATTCTCTAAACGGCTTCGCCGGAGTATGACAGAGCGTTCGTTTTGCGTTGCGTTCAGCTAATTGAATCAAGTGTTTGTGACAGTCGGTTTGGTAATAACGACAGCTTATGTTATACGATATTTAAATATACACTGTAATAGTATGTAGTTTTAGATTTTATTATTTATTATTCTCTATTTTTGTACAATTTTAAAGAGATTTTACGAATTGGCGGAAATTGATAGTACGTTTTTAGAGTTGCTCAGAAGGAAAAGACGGTATTATTAATATCTGTTGTCCATCTATCAAGAGTATCTCGAGTTCATCAAGCTTTAATTGATATCGAATATTCAGGACTTCGGTCCCTTGGAGAATAAAAAAATCAAGTTGTTAAGTCAAGAAGAAACGAGCAATTATGCACAATGTGAGAATTTACAATACAAGTAAAGGAAAAAATGTAAAATATATTACTAAAAGTAGAAATTTATAATTTTTTAATTAAACAAATCATAACAAATTTATAATTGTTCCTGAAGATCCTGAAATTGATACGGAACCCTCTAAAATATATCCATGCACAGGTAAAATATTAATTAATTTCCAGACAAATTCATTATCATGACCATCAAGTACGTTCCTATGAGAACGTCAAAACATAAGATTTTACTTGTTATAGTCCAAGCGAACGAAGTCGCGGGCTACAACTCGTATTTTATTATTTAAGTACCCAACTTCCTTTTTGCAACCCAATCAGTGCTGCATAGTACTTGAGAGTTGAATGTAAAACAATAAATCTTTCACCGAGATCCCTTTCTGTAATAAAATACATTTAAATTAACTTAAGCTTTCTTAGAGTAATCTTTGAGTTATAAAGCTGAAATTCTGTAATCAGGCAAATTAGAGCGTTTTTTATCGTATTTTTTTTAAGTAATTAATATTTTGAGGCTGTCGTGGCGTAGCAGGATAGTAGGTTTGATTTCAAAACGGGACAAAGTGGGACATCCCACCACCTGATACGGTATATCTCTAAAATTAAATGGTGCATGGAAAACGCAGTGTCTCGACGCAAGGTTTCCTCTTCCTACCTTGCTTTATGAGGGAAAAAGCGTGACGCTGCAAACAAAAAGTAATTTTTATTTTACTGGACCATTGTACGAATTACTACATATACTATGATATATGTAGAGCGGAGAGTTCTAGCACTAGATTACCTTTTCATTTTATAGGTTCACGCTATATCTCGCACATAGCAGGGTGGCGAGGGAACCTGGAAACCTAGTGTTAATCCATTCTATTCCATTAAAGATACTCATTCACTTTCCGTCGGATTCTGGAGGTATTGCTACTTAAGTCGTGACGAGAAAATGAAAATATGAAATATTTCATTCCCCGAGTGGAAATCGAATCAATGCGTTGCGCATGCGCTGGAAATCAGTGCGTTTATAAAACAAAATAATTCTTTCTCTCGAGTGGGAATCGAATCCACAAGCATGACGTTAACAGTCAGGCGCTGTCCAATTGTGCCACAATGGCCTCGACATATATTAAATTATTTATTTGGTTCATATAAATTTATATTTTTGTTCGAAAAACATCCGCATACAAAGTAATTTCGTTTCAGTAATTTACTCTTCAATTTGATCTCTCCAAACACATTTAGCGCAGAATTTCATATAATATTTTGTAGGAAATGAATTTTAATATTAAAAAATGAAAATTTCGTTTGATTCGAGTAATTTGGTGAAACTTTTTTTACATAATATTTTATGTTGCATTTAACTTTTTTATGTTGCATTTTTTATCATTTATATAAAAAAATCGTATTTAAAAAATATTGAGGCTGTCAAAGCGCAATGAGTGAGTGTCGTAACACTAGGTTCCCTCTGTCTACCCTTAGAGCGGGATACAGCGTGCAAAGCCGCCTGTGAAACCTAGTGTTTCAAAATTAAACAATATTTTCATGTTCATAGTAATTCGACATATGTAATTACTAAAATATTTCATATTTCATTATATCAGCATATTTGAACAGCATTCACGGGAAATGAATAACAATCAGTCGAAATAAACCAATGCACAACAATTATATGAATTTAATTACGCACTTATATTAACAACTAGTGGTCGTATCCGACTTCGTTTGCGTGGATATTTTTAAAATGTAAAATTCAGTTTTTTTACCTTTTTCCCAGAAATTATGGGGAATTCTTCCTTGGAACACCCCTACACGCCCCAAGTTTTGACTGTCCTTTGTCTTTCAGTTACCCAGAAACGAAATGGTTAATATGCAGACTAAGAGCAGACAGAATGAAATCATAACTTAATAATCCCTTTATCATAGATAAAGCGATGCTTACTCTGTCCAAAAGTTTATTGGCTTGCAAATAGCAAAAATTGTTTGAAGCTTCAAAGAACACGTTAAGCAGTTCCCAGAAGATCCCAGTAGTTAACTAAAATAAAAACAATGAGTGCTCCACTGAACCACACAAGTGTAATGTTTATTAATTTTGAAATTGTTTTATCCGACTGCGCGTCGCAAAAGAGGGTAATGAGTTTATTTATAATGTCATATCTTTCAGGTTTAAGAATTGAACCGACGACCACTAACAATTAACTAGCACCTACAAAAATACGTCAAAACATCCAATTTCAGTACAAAAACCTAAAAAAACTCCGCGAAAGTGTAACAAACACAACCAACACAACTAACGCAGACAAATAACCATAGCGGAGTCGATTGTATACAAACGAACGCACCGTTTCCTCTCATGCAATATTTATACGCGGATAATTTAACAGGGCGGTGCACGCTTGTACTCGTACCTACACGGCGCACGTAAAGGGAATCAATGCATTTCGCAGAAAATTGCACTCGGACCCCATGTGGGATGCAGCGGGGTTAAGCTACGGCGGTAGCGATTTGATTTTTTTTGTTTTTGTTTGGTTTATTCATAGCAGGATATAGGGAAGCTGGGAACCTAGTGTTAAGACATTCCGTTCTCAATAAGATACTTCCGTTTGCCACTTTCCCCCAAATTATCAAGGCATTGAGTGTTAAGTGGTGGAATTTAATGCTGCGCTTTGCCTCGTTACCAGCGAGAAAATAAAAATTATTTCTTTTTCTCGTATGGGAATCGAAACCACAACCTGTCGTGGTCTCATTCGCACGCTTCCCTGTGTAGCAGTGCAGCAAAGAAAACCTGGTCTTAAGAATGGTCTTGAAGAATTGGTCTTATTAAGGGAATCTTAAGAGAACGCTAGGTTCATTTCCTTCTTATAATTTATGTAATATTGAATTTTCTGTTGAATGTTCATTCATTTTAAGTTTTCTAATAATATTTTTTATTCTAATTCATATTCAATTCAAGATATTTAAATATGTATAGATTTTTATATATGTACTTGTAATTTTATATTACTAATGGAATGTTGCCTACATACGGTAAGAGAGTGTAGAGTAAGCACTAAGAGAGAAAATCTCATCTCTCACTCTCTCTCATGAAAAACAGATTTTTCTTTTTGAGTCCTGAAGTGCACTCAAAGAAAATTACGATTGAGGACTAGTCTCCATATCTGATATACCTGGTACTACCATATTTTTTCAACATATCAACCACCAGCTAGTCCAGCTACTACATTGGTTTCCGCCATACACGCCACAGTACACTCACCCAGCGGCATTTGCCAGCGTCGGACATGTTTTATTCAAGGCACCTCTATTCCACGGGGAACCTTTTGCTATTGGATTGATACAAAAACCTCGACTTTGCCTTATTTTCTTAATTTTTACTTATATAGCGCCGTAATGGATTGACACAAGCCCTTTTAAAGGTTACCGATTCAAATTCCAATGTTTTTTGCGTAATTTGTCCGTATGATTGACGATATTGCAGGAATGTTTATAGGAAATGTGTGTGATGGTTTGTTTCCATGTTGATTTATTTATTACTCATATTATAATAATTGAAATATTTTTAGTTTTTAATAATCTTTATTTAGTGACAATACATTCTGTTTTCATATTTTCTTTTGCAAAAACATACCCAAATGCTCGTTTCCATACATTTCTCTTAACATATGAAACAATATGTCTTGAGTGATGAAACTCTTCGTTGCGTTTTGTCTATCAGAGACATTAATGCTGCCGTCGTGATGCCGACGTCTTGAACAGCACTCGGATAAATATTTTTTCTTTGTAAGACACATATTTGATTATATCGAGAAATATCTGCATTTCGATTCCAAATTAAACTGCGGTGCAGATGATACTATAAGAAAGTCACGTATGAATACGAGGAGCCCTCAAAGGGCACACGTATGAACTAAATGGGAGGGTTGATGACAATGGATGGATGGAGGTATGCCTAAGGTATAATCATAGTGTCTGATGCTTCTTTCTCTCTGGCAAAAGAATAATATGTGGTATATTTTTTGAATTGCTAAACAATGTAAAGGCCATTTATGTACCTATATATAAGTTCAAATTCAAAATATATTTTTTAATAAATTTATGAAAATATCTTTGAATCTATTACTTGTTAATTTTTAGCTGACTACAGTATACTGTATATCACGGGTTAGTCAGAGGGAACCTGGGAATCTAGCGCTTAAACACTCAGCTCCCGTTCTATTGAAATACTTCCATTCGAATTCCTGAGGCATTGCATATTGTGGCCCTCTCTTTACTCATACCAGAGCGCGGAAATGAAAATATTAAAAAATTCATTACATTTTGAGTGGGAATAAAACCCGCAACCTGTCGCGTTTATAGTCGCACCCACCCTACCTCACGACCGTCCTTAGCAATTAATACCATAAATTATATCCTATTCTACGTCTCAAATCCCCACAAAGTATCCAAAACCAATATTTCACGCGTCTTACTAAGGATTAAGAGATTCCCATCTCACTTTCACTGAGACAGATCGATGGTTAAACAAAACAGTTCGTTAATCACAGCTTAGATTCGCAAATAGCGGATCTGATTGCAACGGCTAAGTCCGAGTTGGCAGGTGTCCAAATGAATTGTGCCCTCATTTGGATGGACAAATTGGTTAATTCTTGAGGTATTTAAGCAAAACCAAGTAATGTTAGCGCAATTTTAGCAAAGATAAATATTTATTTGAGGCCAGTCGTGGCGCAGAGGCACAAAGTGATGCAAAATCGTCTGGTTGTAGGTTCCATCCCCACTCGAGGAAAGGAAATATAGATAATAGAATGCCTGCCTGCAATGCCTCCAGAATTCGGCGAAAAGTGGGAAGTGTCTTATAACACGAGATTCCCTCTCTTTCCCCTGCTATGTGCTGTGTGCGGGATACAGCGTGCTGTGTGCGGGGTACAGCATGAAGCTGATTTTTTTATTTGATCATAAATTGATCAATTTATAGATCATCAAGAATTTGATCGAGATAAAATAAACAGTGGTTAGAATTTACAGTTGGCATCTGTCCATACTAAGATGAATGGGGTCTAGTTGGCGAGTGTAGACGTTACGGGATTACGTTGATTTATAAATTGGTATACAAGGGTAGTTGGAACCTAATGACTCGGTGGGTTCCCTA
>FAPJ01013686.1:1812-17081 GCA_001485985.1 Heliconius ethilla aerotome | reverse complement strand
TACAATTTAATATCAAATTATCATATCATTAATAAAAAAACATTGTGTAAAAAAGGGTGCATCGAACTTTGGGCGAATAAAAAGATCGATCCCCTACATCTGTAGCCCGGACGACCTTAGCACACTTAGTTTTTTATATCGCACTTTTAAATAAAGGGTTGATTTAAGGGGCATGGGAGACGCGTGGCGCTACCGAACGTATACTGTTAGTACATTAACCTCTGAATATTTCTCACGGAAAAGTCTTATGTTATTTTATGTAACTGTATTTGATACGAAATTCTAACAATATCAAAAAAGTTTTCTAATAACATAATATAAAAATTAGTTTATTTTAAAATAGGCAACAGTCTAGAATTACAATTGTAAACATGCATACAAACGTCCTCAAACGCAAATCAAATATTTTTTATCTAAACAATTATTAAGTTATAATAATTTCGTAATCGATTATCCGTTATCCTTTAAAATTCGTAATACCAAAAATTGGTATTATAAATTTATAATGTCATCGAGTAAATTTAAAAACTGTATTAAATCATATGAATTTTCATATAAATGGTCTAATCTATTTTCTATTGCTATCATCATCTTTGTAATAAATCTAAAATTTGACAGTAAGCTTGGCAAAACTAAGAAATATGTTTAGGTATTATTGAGATATTTTTTGTAACTTAGGTACTAACAGTATCTTTTCTTTGTTCTGAAATGATATTCTTTTCATATTAATTACAATTTTATATAAAGTATCTATATATAAAAAATATTAAAATTATCATAGATTATGTCTTGTATAAAAAACATAGATATAATATATTTTACATACTAAAATATGTTTTAATTTTATTTCGGATGAGAACGTTATTTTTTACTATAAGTTATTTTACATGAAATAAAATTGAGAAATATCAATCAAGTGGTAAGTATTGTGCACTTAACTATGAATAAAAGTTTAAAATTTAGAAATACAATAGAAACAATAAAAAATTATGTTACAAGAGTTCATAAAACTACTCGAAGCTAGTTCAACAGGTTTTACTCATCACGCGGTCCGAATTTCGGCGATAGATTCTATGACTAGAGTGCAGGGGTTGTCAAAGGCCGTGGGATACCCTGAAAGTTCCCCTGGAAAGCACCCCACACAGCTGTCGCGATAATGTATAGCGAGTCGATGCATCGATTGTTTGATTCAGACCCACTATTGTTCTGGGAATTGTTCACCATACTCTTTGTAGAAATTGCATCGGGCTCACTATCTTTTATTATTATTACGTTAGGAATCAATGGAGGACGTGTAAACGGTTGTGTTCACATGAACATAAATTAAGTTAATATGTTTTGAACTTTTGAATCCTTATTTCGTAAATATTAGACAAAATATACATACAGATTGAAATAAGATTTCAATCTGTATGTATATTATAATATGGGATACAATCATAACAGAATATTAGTAAATAGTTTCCAATCTCATTATAACCGGTTTTCTAGATTATGCATTTTATATATATGTATACGTGGGTTGCATTAAGTGCACGCTATTACGAATGCAAATAGACAGCGTGTGCAACTTCGGATATAAAGCACGGTCCTAGACAAAGCGGGTTGAATTAATGACCCAAAATATAGGGTGGATTTTTTTTGGATAGTTGTATTGTCTACGCTGGGGCCGTTGAACGCAGCTGCGCGGGCGCGGGCGAATCAAATTGATACGCGCACATGTCACGCGTGCGCCGTGACGTCACACAATATGGCAAGCTGGCCGACCGGGTGTCAACTTTGTAGCATTTCGTTATGATTACTTAGTAATATAATGGTTTTTAGCGTTATATTGAAATTACAATATTATAGTAAAATTAAGATTTGTGCAAGTGAGAAGCGATTCTTAATATAAATATTGGTCGAAAACTAGGCAATAGAGTCGTTTCACAATATATCATAATGCCTTCTACTCCTCTATATGCGAGCTATAAACGGTTTGAATGAGTTTCAAAAATATTTATTTATTTATTTTTGTTTCTAGTGTACGGCTATATACAATATTTAATAAAAAAATTATTAATATGTATATTGTAATTATATATAACTCACGATTGAAATTAATTATTATTGAAAAAATACCCTCGGGCCCTCTATATTATATAGTCATATCATAGTGTTTAATATTCAAAAAGGGTTATTACCATTGCAAATGTCGTCGTACCGACGGCTATCCCCTGGTTCTTACCGCTATCCTCTTATCTAATGTCTACGTTATCAATGTGTATTTCCCTAGCTAGTATTTATAATAGGCATTTGAGGCCATTCGTGGCGCAAGGACCCAAGCGTGTGACTGTGAACGTGACGTGACGTAGAAACGTGGGTTCGAGCCCCTCGAGGAAATTAAATGTAAGCGGAAAATGGTGAACGGAGTGTCTTAAGCTGCTTTATATGCGAGATACATCGAGAAGCTGATTTAATTTAGTATTTATAACAATTATCACATTAAGTTTTCTTTTTATAGACAAGAAAAATATCGACTTGCTGTAAAAATGCTTGGAAAAGAAATATTCTTTATTTCATTTTTTAACCTGTTGGCTCTATTGTAAAGTAAAGCTGTTCATTTATTAATAAATGTAAATTAATTTAGCAAAATATTTTGTTGCTATATGCCATATATAATGAAATATAATTCATGTACTAATTATCTAGGTGAATTACGTGAACAATAAAGTAAGGTTTAAGCAGTAATCAGTATAAATTAAATATCTAAAACTCGTATATCGTACGTACTTTCATCTTGATTTGAAAACATTATTATTAATGTAAAAGTTTGAATGGTGAATTTTTACATTTACTAAACGCGTCTTAGAAGAACATATCTAAAAATATAAAAGTTAGGAGTAGTTTTATAACCATTTTACATAAAACATTTTTTAGTGAATTCTGATTTTTTAGTGAAAACTCAATCAGCGAAATAATAATAATTAGTAAAATGTGCTTCTAAAGAAAATAAACCAAGTCTAGAAACTAGTATTGTAATAGTTAAAAGTTGTATATATCGTAAATTAGCTTGTGTTTTATCATAACAACCATTGATTTCCAGATAGGTGTTTGTTATCGTCGAGTGACCGTCGTTTAACTCTGTTAATCTTTGTTATCTACGATATTATTTAAAAAATCACTTCAGATTGCTAGTCAAGTAAAAAAAATAATAAATAAGATTATAAATAATTACAAAAATATTTTTATGTTTTCTTTGTTAAACGCTCACATCACGGTATTTTTTATTTTTTATTGTTAAATGAATGTTAAATTTTTTGAGAATTTACTTAAACTAAATAGTAGTCGTCCATACCCAAATTCAAGCCCGTCTAGATTTCCAAATTCTTGATGAATGTTCACAATTAGAAAAACTTTTCTAAAAACAGTTTTTTTTAGATAATATAAATAATGATACTTTTATAGCACGAAGTGTAAGCACTTATTAAGTTGTGAGCGCTAATTCGCGGCGCGGTCGACTGTCTACAGCGGTTCCGTAGCGACTGCTACGCGCTACGTTGACGACGATTTTTGTAATGGGCGAGATTTTTTTTATACATATTATTTTTATTTATTGTTTTATTTATGTCTATATACAATGGATTTATGCGTGTCAAAACATAGAGACCGATTATGTTTATTTTTTCTTCGTTATATTAATTACAAAGACTAATATTAAAGAGTTCGCTATCTAAAAAGGTATATTATGATATCGCCGAGCAAACATTATTGAAAAATAATTTCCATTTTTAATTTATAATTATTTTTCTTTATGGATCGGACAACGGGGTGTCTTAATATTAGATTCCCTCTGCCTAATTAATATTATATTAATATTAATATACATAACCGGGGCTTCAAACCATCATAAATGATATGGCATCTTTATTTTGAAATTTCATGCAGTACAAAGTGCAATAATTATTATTTTATAACAGTTTAAATAAATAATTATATAATGTTAACCGCGCTTCCACTATCATTCGTATTCGTATTTTTTCGAATTTGGGATAATCTCATAACTGATGAGCGCGAAAGTTTTTTTGACAATGAAAAAAAAACATACATTCGAATTGATAACCTCCTTTTCTTACAGAAGTCGGTTAAAAAATACCTAAATGCAATATTACAGATTATATACAACATCGATCAAAGCACAGACAGACACAGACACGTACATATGTCGAATAAGCGTCATAAAACAGAACATAAAATACACGATATATCCTAAAGGCTGAGCTGGCGGCGTGCCAGCCGGCAATGTGGAGTGGCGGCGCCAGTGACAGTACCTCCCATCCCTCCCACTCGCTCTAGAACTGCCTTAGATCATCCTCGTGTACCTATCCTGAACAATCCTAGTTCTAAAATATATTTCTTCCCCGATTCGTTTTGTAAATTAATATTTTCGGTAAATTCGTGTTGTTTATAAGTTGTTTAGTACAACATTTTTTTAATAAAGAATTATACCTAACGATTTTGTCTCCTTTCTATTTACTAAATATTCGTATAGAGTTATTTATTCATACATTAATATCCAATAAGAATATAAAACACAGACGACAGGAAATACAAACTATTCTGCAACGTAAAATAAAACACGTATACAAAATATACGTGTTTTATTTACAAAACCAAATAAAACGTTTGATAATTTCCTAAAAATAATTAAGAATATATTGTACAATATAAATGTTTTTAATATTTTTGAGGGCATTTTATATTAGACAGTGAAGTAACACATAAAGCACATATATAACTAACTAGTTAATACCACTTACCTTGTGGTGAATCACCTCTTCGATGCTTTGGAGGAATAACGGGCAGACGCTTTTCAAAACATAGAAAGCTTAGACAGATCATGCATAACATAAAGCGAACATTGTGACAATAAACTTATAAAATATTTCTAGTGAACTGTAACGTTGTTATAAATTAGCATTATTATGGTGTCATATAAGTATTAGATTCTGATATAAGAAGTATAAAATTCTCTATATTTTATATTTCGCGTACACTCACTTAATTTTTATTTAGTTACTTTAGATAGTATATTTTATGTTTTTGAATTAAATGTAACGTGTATTCACAGGGCCGTCACTATTTTGAAAAGATTGTGAGAAAACACGATAGAAATTCGGGGTGGCACGTCAGCGGCCACGCTCGAAGTGAGCGCAG
Source organism: Heliconius ethilla aerotome (assembly GCA_001485985.1). Lineage (NCBI taxonomy): Eukaryota > Metazoa > Arthropoda > Insecta > Lepidoptera > Nymphalidae > Heliconius > Heliconius ethilla. The sequence goes on along the minus strand of FAPJ01013686.1, from coordinate 11,885 downwards.
AGCAGCGGTGCGACGGGCGGGCGGTGCATGCGCACGGGACACTCGCGGAACTGACACTCGCGGCCGTACACGACGTGCAAACACCAAAAGCAAAATGGACATACCTGAGGGTGGCGGCTGGCACGGGGCGCGCTCGCTACTTGAATGAGCTGCCCGGGCGGAGCGGCGCGCGCAGGGGGCGCGGCCAGCCCGCGTGGCTCCGGCGCCCCCGCCCGCACCCCCACCCGCCGCCCGCGCCGCTCAGCTGAGCCCTGATTAGCCCCGACCGGGCTATTCAATTAGGGGTTGCTCGGTGCATCTCGCGAGGTTGCCTGGCAGCCGCGCGGCCCGCTCGCCCGGGCGCCTGATGCCCGCCTTGCTCAGCGCCTTTGAGCACTCTTAATTACGGCCTCTCTATAGGTGATCGCGTTATTTAAAATCATCATCCTCCATAAGATCCTTACTAACAATATCATTTTGGAATAAAACAAGGGGACAATACAATGACGATAATTTGTATTTTAAACAAACTTTAACTAAAATTTGATTCGTTGAGAACTCTCTCGTCTACATGAGGGCGTAGTCGGCACAAATAACTCCTGCCATGGCAGAGAGTGGCTTGTCTTATTTGAATTGAAAATGAAGTGCAGACGTTATCGCGAGTGGTCCCCGGACGCGGGCTCGTTACTAACTATGAGAGTTGCCGACAATGATATTACTTTAATATTTAATTCTATACTCAACTCAGTAATTTGATTAAGCTATAAGGGATCTTCGCTAAATTTCTCCAAAGGGAATTTCGTTGTTGATTTGCTCCTTATACATTTTATGTGATTAATAAAAGCAATTAACAATTATAATATCATACTATATTATAATGAGTCCTAGAGTTCCAATAGTATTTACTTATCATTAATTCGAGTTTAATTTTATACCTTAACAAAAATCTCTTTTAGAGATGTCTCATACAGATATATACTTGTATATCTGTATATATTTTAAAATAAATCAGCTGAGCTGAGTAATATTTAGAAGAATTATCAAACTGTAAAATACAGATAGAAAGTAAGAGAACCGGTCAAGTGCGAGTCTTGCTTGCCCATCCAGAGGTCAACGGAGAAACTGACAAAGTTTGCGTCTTTACAAATTTTGTATTAAATGAACTACAAATAAACATTTGTAATGGTTTTTTCTGTGATATATCTGTAAATTTACAATTTTTCCTTTATTTGTACTGTAAGTTCTCACTTCTTACATAATTTCATAACTCTAGGTCAACTATGCGTTGCACTATGGGTTTTGATAACGGCGGCGAATATCATACAATATGCAGAAATGAAGCAACTTTTTGATTCAATCCCTTGGATCTTGATATTTGATAATTTCAGCTTGATACCTCCTTGCAGTCTAAAGAAAAATGATATTGATAGACAAAACACACAGGCTTATTAAATTATTAAAAAGTTCGTATAAAATTTTAGTTTTGCTTAAGATAATTTATTTCAAAAAACAAGCATGTTTCAATAGGTCCTTAAATTTACTAATGGTCTTTATGTGATGAAACTCTTGAAAGCTCAGATGTCGTTAGTTGTCATACACATTATAACATGAAAAAAAATAGAAGATTTTCAAAGAGATTTATCATTTGTTTGATACACTATATAATTTGCCATCTTTACACGTATACGTGAATAAGTGTTTTTATTGTAGAATTAACTAAGACGACATTATAATTTATGTGTATGGTTTATTATAATAAAAAATAATTTAATTCACGAAGGATATTGTTAGTGGCATAGGTGTACTTGGTCCGTTCGTTGAACGCCATTAACTTGATATTCTCATAAATCATTCTGTTTCGAGATTCCAACGAAAACTAGCATACGTCATCGCAAACCTCTAGGCTCTCAAATTGCTGAGAGTGATAAGAGCCATGGCTTCAACAAAAAAAGATAATCAAAAAAATGTTAGTGCCGGAATAAGGCCGGCTAGCAGATTTTGTGATTTTTTCCACGAATATAGTAGGTAATAAACGAATTTGCTTTTTTTCACACATTACTTTGGAATTTAATGGAAAATTGAATCAATATATGACTTAATTCTTCATTAAATTCCAGAGAATATCTTATTTACATATAAATGAGATGTTAACAAGCTTACAGAATTATATTTTAGATTGTTACGAGTACATAGTTAGATTTACATACGTTATAGTTCTAGTAAGGCATTGTGTTAGTATTCTTTTTATAACGACTGGTATACCGTTGAATTTTATTATTGAATCTTTTTATGTGTTAATACTAATATTAACTGACTAACGTTCCTTCAAAACATGCTGAACAACAAAAGCGTACAAGATCAAAATTGGAATCAGTAAAATTTTTATGTCAATTAATAAGTAAATGGAAAAAATTGATAGCTCAAGCTCACATTTTCAGTATTTTCGGACATCTTGGCTGTTCGCCAACACGTAAGGGCGTCACTTTAAGTTATCGTGACAATATTGTCCACCGATAGTGGCAAGCTACGAGTACATGGAGAGAGCCGTTCCACAAACCTGCACAAGGAATGCACGCTCAGTGCACGGAGCGCGGCGATCCGTAAAGTCATTCGAATTGAATTTGCACATTGCAAACGTAGCAGGAAACTAGTGATAAACGAAATGGCAAAAACGGGTTACAATTCCGTCCCCGGGGGTCGAGGTAGTCCCTCAGGTGAAAGCTTCGCCTCCGATGCAGTTACTTTACAGTCGGTTGCAGGAACGCTTGACAAGCATACCTAGGACTGCTGCCCGGGCCGGGGCAAGCTCGCCTTCGCCGGGTCATGGGCGCCGCCGTTAAAAACACAACTCTTGTGTTACGTGATAGAGTTCGATATTACGCGGTGCGTTGTATGCACGAGGTTGTGTTGTAGGTGCATAGCGGCGTGTGGGCGGGGGCAGGCGGGGGCGCGAGGGGCGCGGGCGGGATCGCGGCAGTGTGCGTGAGAGACAGGTGAATTAGCGGCGCGTGCTGACTCCCAGGGCGGCGAGCCCGGGCGAGCTCGTCGCTATAGTGACACAGGAAATCTAATAGAGATAGCAAATAAGACCAAAAAACATTTGCGATATGTTTCACAAAGGAAAATCTATACTTCTATATAAGCTTCATGTATTTTTGGAGTATGTAGGTATATTGACTGTACAATTTAGGACGTACATATTGTATATGTTATTGACAACGACATGAAAGCTCTCCATATAGTGAAATAGCTAAATAAAAAAAGTTATATCAATATAAAATATTTAGCTCGACAAAATTGGTATAAAACAATTTTACTATTGAACAATCGACCCACTGGGGCTTCGCCGCTTGTACTACATAATTGTTCATTTACTAATCTGTATTACTTTCGTTTTCTAAAAATAGTAACATTTCAAAAACAATAACAACATTCTTTAAAATTATATATTTTTATTATTTGTAGCCCGATTGAAATAAAACAAACACTAAATGTTAAAGAAAGCTTGCCAAATAACTTAAATTTTAACTGCAATTGAATTAAAAATAAGTTGTTTCGTACAATCCATGACGCTTTTTTTGTATATGTTATCCGTATAGAGACACCGATTCGTTACGATTATATTATAAGTATAAATTGACTAAACTTAGTTGTCAATATATGGATACTGTCTTTAAAATGATAATATTATTAGACTCGAAAGTAATTCAGATTAGTAAATAAAGTTTCTATTTCTGGCAGGCGAAGTTGCGAGCGGGTTGTTAGCAGAAAATAAAGGCGAAAAATATATATCTATATAAAAAAAGGTTGTATCTTGTAAACATGAAAATAAAGAATACAAACGGCGAGGCAGCCCTCTCAATGTTTGCACATATCTGTTATGTGTCACATAATGAGATTCACTCTAAAGCTAAAATTAAATGGACTCGTTTCTCATCTGTCGTGATTTTTTGAATAAATGCTTTAAAAGAGGGAAGATATAAGCCGATTATTAACAGACGTCGGCTTTGTCTTACTGAAGAGATGAGATTTTATAAATGAGGAGCACCGGGATGTTTTCCATGGAGAGATTTGAATTTTATTTTATATTTTTATCTTTTCTTCGTGTTAATTGGTGCTTGAATAATTTCATTTTAAGAGAAAACAATTATGGAGACATTATTTAATTATTGATATCATTTATGTAACAGTCTTAATGTAAGTATACAGATAGTTTATTTATATGCCACAAATTCATTCATATTACAAGTACTACAGGTACTTACTACTGTACTATATTATATTAGAAATTCATTCTAGATGAAATCAAATTTAATTTAATTTAACTGTATTAAAATGACAAATTACAAATGAAACAATGTCAGAGATGCCAGCATCATTGCTTCTATAAGGTAAAAGTTTCAGTAAGTTGCAAAATAAACAGCTACCAATTCTAGAGTAAAATGGAAAGCGAAACTGCTGATCCTACCATCAGCCGTACCATTTTCAGGATTGTAGGTCAACAGGTCCACCAACAGTACCACTTATAAAAATTGACAAACCTAAATTTGCCCATACGCACTCATTTTCTATTAAATGAACTACAATTATAAGTCTGTAATAGTATTTTTCTGTAATATAAATATAATTATATATTTTTTGAATCTTTTACTTTATTTGTATCTATTGTTCTCACTTCTTGCTAAATTTCATAACAGGGTTTCAGTTGATAAATTTCAGTTTGCAAATATTTATTAATTTTCATTTCTCCCATCTAAGTAGGTACAATTCTATCCATTGCCATTGAAAGTACTTCATAAAGTCGTATAAAGTTAGAACAATATATATAAATATTAGTACATTTCCAGTCAAAGGCATGGTTATTTGGTAGCGGGCAGTGGTGCACGCAACGTGTCTGTCCATCCGCAAACAGACGGTAAAAGCTAACCGCCACCAACAAAATCAACAAGCATTTACAAACCTTAAACTAAGCATCACACGAACGGGTTACTTTGTGTATAATCTTTCTTATTTCGCCCTCGTTTTTAGTACTTTTAGTTATTTATTTATTTTATAAATTAATATATTATATTAAAATAAAATCCGAAGTTAATGAAGTTATTTAAAATATGAATATTATAAGAAGATAGTTTAATGACGTAACAAGTGCAATGTACAGAAATTTATAGTTTACGTTTTAATATGTAAAATTAATATGTAGAGAGAATCTAATATCAACACAGTCTATAACTCCACTTTCCATCAAATTTCTATATAGACATCAATGTTGTTTACCGCCACTCACGGTAAACAACACTGCGTTTTGTATCTTTACCAGAGCATGGAGATAAAAACAAATAATTTTCCCGAGCGGGTATCGAACCCATAACCGTCACGATAGCAGTCAAACGCTGCCACACTACGCCACGATGTATGACATACATATTATGTATAGTTTTATAAACTTGTGTATGAAGTGCATATGAGAGCGTAATAATAAATTCTGTCTGGCACAAATCAAGCGGAATTGAATTCGGGCTTGTTTGGACTGAAGTGCGTTTAATTTGTAACCCTCGTGATATTGGAGTTGGTACAAATATTGGCAGGAGTGTAATTATGCCTAAATATGAGAGCGCCGTGCCCGTAGGCGGCGGGGGCGGGCGGCGTAGCTCGACAGTAGCTGTCTCTTTGTTTGGAGAATCTTTGCGTATTCATGAGCTTTTACTACACAAAATTGTATAATTTTTTGTAAAAAACAGCCAAGAAGGGTTTTTGATTAAAAAGTGTTGCTCTTTTTTTCAAACACATAATATGCTCTGTGCATTATTTTGTGACGAATAATTGTTAAATTTTTATTAAAGCAAAGGAAATTCGATAAGTCGCTATTTACGCTTCGGCCTTAATAGTATTTTTGTTGAATAAATTAACTCTCTTTCTTGAAACTGCTTTATGAAAAAAAAGATGTTCTTTTTTGACAAAGTATCAAAACTCTATCACTATTTAGCCTACTCTATCACATCTGCTTGGATTGGATATTATATGATATGTTATATATAAAACGTACTTTATTATTCCAGTATGTGTATAACATTATTACTATAAAAACTCAATAAAAGTTTAACCTCGTGAACCAATATCCATTGGAGTCAGAATGAAAAGAGCAATACATCTTAGCGCTACAACGAGTTGTTTGGTAGTTGACAGCACTGGGACAGATCGTTAGCTGTGCTGGAAAGTTTCATATAAGGCTGGTGTCAGGTGGCACGTAACGGGAAGCTAATACAAAACGTGCCGAGTTGCCGAGTGCATCTGACGGGAACTTCAAACTCAACTAGTTAAGCCATTGCGAGAGGAACACAACTTCTTCAGCTTCACCTTCTGAATGCACGTAACGTGTATAGGGTTATTAAAATTTATAACAGTCATATTGGAAATTATTCTTTCTTATTGTAATAAGCGTGATTTAATTTTCTATTTTATTTTCCTATGTAGATTTAAGTATGGCCGCTTATACGAATAGAGAATGTAGCTAAATACAACGATATTAGATTAAATATGTTGTTTCAAAATGAAGCAACGTTCGCTCGCGGCGATGGGAGGTTACATGGGTGATATGAAACAGCCGGCGGCTAGCGGCGGGCAGAGGCCGCATACAAAAGTTGACGGACGTCCGGCGTGATTGAGTGGATCCCTCCCGATACAGCCTCTAATGGCTCGATGACAGGGGGAGGGGGAGGGGGAGGGAGGCATCAATGAGGTTTTGCGTAAGGCTCCGGCCGGGGCTCGTCGATAAACATCGCCCGGGAATTGTAGCACCGCACCATTAGTGTTTACTGAAAACCAAATTATATCTGCTTCCAATTATACACACCTGAAAGCGAATGGCCCAATAGATTTCATTATTTTTGTTTGTGAAGGAATATGAAAATTTAATATGAAGTATTTGTATTTAAGTGAGAATATTGAGAATATTTAATACAGTTCTGCTTTTTCTGAACATTTTTCAAATCAAAATTACTCATAATTTTTCGCTGTCCTAAACTTGAAGCCTAATATTTTTTATTATAAAACCTAAGAGTCTTCTAGGTAGAGAAAAAAATATTTAAATTGAACTCACGTACGTAACATTAAACCAAAGCAAGTCAGCTAAAACTCTCATTATTTATTACGAAGCATATGTATGTATGTGTGTCGCAAGTCGCGACTCGCATGATGTATGAGGGACACGATCCTGGTGAAGCTGCTGGCGGTCACCACTCGCCGCGTGTTAGCTCAAAGGAAATCTCATTTTGTGGCTGCCCTCAGCCCCCGGGCGCCCCCGCCCCCGGCGCGCGCCCGCCCTGCGCCGCCCACGCCGCGACCCAAAGAGACTTCCATTAAAATTACTTGAGAAAACTCAACACTGCCAGACTCACCATCTAAGTTTATCACCACTGTTTACGATCTTTATGTTTTAGGTATTTTTTTAATATATTTTATTTATTATGTTTGAGGTATTAGGTTAAATTCTTAAAGTATCGCTCAATATAATATAGGTAGGTATATATTCGCTTAGCTATAAAGTATTTTTTTACTATAGAATAGATTTTATAACACTTTATGAATAAAAAAACACATAGTAATAAGGTGTAGCAAACTATTGGATACTTAGCTAATAAGGGCAGCCTTTTTCCAATTTTTCACATATCTAACAACAAAAAATTCATTTCACACGAGTTAAGTACAATGGGCCATTTATATTTATAATTTTGTGATACGTTTTAGAGTTTCATTCTAATTTTATGACCTTTATTTTTTCTGTTTATCACTCGTTGTCGAAAATTAGGCCCCAACTGGTACCGGTTTCATCATGTTGATGCTTTTCCTCCGTGGACTTATACCATTATAAAACTAGGAAGTGCATATTATATTAAGCTTAAATCAAATTAGCTTCACGCTGTATCTCGCACACTGCAGTGTAGAAAGGGAACCTAGTGTTAAGACACTCCGTTCCCCACCGAATTTCTGCTCAATTCTGGAGGCATTGCGTGTTGAGTGGCAGAACTCAATGCCACACTTTGCCTCGACACCAGAGCTATGAAATGGAATAAATATTTCACTTCCTCGAGTTGGGATCGAACCTCACAAAATTATGATCCATTTATTTTCAGGAGTAACTTTCTTTTTTCACAACGCCTGCGTCATGTTTTCTATAAGCGAACATGAAAAATATTGTTCTCCTTTCTTGGCAGATTTCAAATTACCGAGCGTGTTGGGGTGTATCGCGTCTTATGCTTCAAGGATTCTCGATAAAGGAGCGCCAAGCGCCGAAATATTTGCATGCTACGGCACTTGCTCCAGGCATTCCCTCCACACATTCCACTCATGATCTCTTGTGTTAGCTTTAAGTGAGACCCGCTGATAAACTTTGAATAAAACGAAGTTATAGCGTAATATACTTCAGGCAATTTTGTTTTATATTTAAATATTACCTATTTTAGAAAATTTGTTGTAAATATGATTTCTCAACATATTATATACGCCTATATCGTATGGGTTATCTTATTGTTCGTAAAGCATCTACTTATCAATTGATATGTAGACAATTTATCATATTCCCATGATTTGACAAGCCCATTATTCGAAAGCTGTGAAACAAATGATTACAAATGAATCGGGTGGTGCGAGCGGGGTGTGCGTTGCCATGACGACGCGAGACGATCGATCCGCCCCGCCCGCGCGCCCCGTTCTCCTTCAATTAAATAATGATTCACACGTTAGCTTTGATGAATGCGCATTATATCAAAACCTGTTTCAGATAATAAATATAACTGTAACTATTTCATATATAGATACATAGGTATATGGGGATTGAAGGGGTGGTAGCGTTTTTGGCGTAAACTAATTGGTGTATGGGATATACGGTTGATAATATTTAATAATTGAGCATGGTGGCTGGCTGACTGTCCATAGCGGACAGGTACATAAGCGTAGGTGACGTAAAATTTATAGGGTTAGATTAAATACATATATATCCACCTGGGCGGCGGTTAGGAAATATAAAAATCTGTATTTGTCTAAACCGTACGTGTTTCAACTCAAAATTCGCATATTTTGAACATTTGTAGATTTTACATGAACAACTAGTATATTTTATATAGGTTTATATTTCCATTTCTTCGCTCTGGTGTCGAGGCAAAGCGCGGCGTTGAGTTCTGCCACTCAACATGCAATGCCTCCAGAATTCGGCAGAAAGTGGGAAACAGAGTGTCTTAACACTAGGTTCCTTCTGCCTACTGTGTGCGGGGTACAGCGTGAAGCTGATTTTTTTTGTCATCAAATTAGAAATTTAATTACACACTACTCAAAAATACAAACGTCTCTGGTGTTTTTCTATACAGCAAATATTACACTTTTAGGAACCGATAGTTAATTACAACATCGATGAACTATTAATACTTAGTATAGAATTTAATAGTTCAATAGGCTAGAACGACGTGACTTTATTTAAAATGGGGAAGTACCATAAATATTATCACCAGCATAGAAGCGGTTAAGTTCAATACCTATTTTAAATTGGTTTTCATATGAGAACAAGGTTCGCATGGATTAATTCAGTTTGGTTACATAACATTAAAATTGGAAGGCCGCTGGCGATGGCGTCCCAAAAGGCTTTGCTTCCAATCCCAATAAGCGATTGGTCGAAGCTGGACCATATCTACGACAGGTTTATAGGAACACCATCTAAAATAGACCGTTTAAATACGGCGCGCCGAAGCGGGCCCGGTGCCGGTGTAAGCTTTTATCGGATCAGACAGGCTAAACTTTTCCAACCACCCCTGCTAAGGGGTTCACCGCTATTGATGTTTACCCCGTGAATGCATATTATATAATTGTAGCTTATTTAAATAATATTACTTAATAAGTATAACAAAAATTACCCCGTAATCAAAAGTATTTTAAACACTAAATAGGTAAAAGTTTTAATACATTTATTTAAATTAAGCTGAAAATTATAATTAAGCAACACTGCATACTATTATATATGAAGAAATATTTCATTTATTTAAATATTTATTTATTTATTTATATATACTTTATTGCACAAAATTACAAAAAAACAATGTACAAAAGGC
>FAPJ01013677.1:0-17598 GCA_001485985.1 Heliconius ethilla aerotome | reverse complement strand
GTTAGATACTATTATTTAAATATATATTGTATAAAAAATATATATGGTATGGTATCGTCACTTAATATTGACCTAAGAAAATTTTCTTTTTCTAAAAATATATAAATGCATATAATAAATGACAATTGGCAGTCACATAATTTCAAAGTAAAATTAATTAACTATTAAAGACATTTTTTAATTACATAGTCAAAAAAATAATTAGGAATACTAGAATCATTACTTAAAATGAGTGGAACTTCGTCAACTATGAAATATTTGCAGAAATAGGCAATTGTGCTGATTTTAAAAAATAACACCGATTATAAGTACGATACGGCGAACTTTCATCGTAAAACCTTTCGGCTGCCAGTGCTAAACAGTCGTGAGTCTGTCGCTGCGTTGTCGGCATTCGGCCTACATTCGCAGCTTCGTCCCATCACTTTACGTTCGCTTCACTCTCGACAGTTTGAATTTGGCGCGTCAACGGTAGCGGTCAAGCCGCGCGCGCGCTCCAATACCAGTCGGCGGCCGAGCGGACGTATTCAAAGTTTTGCTCGTATTATTTACTTTTTTGTTTGTTTTGGTGCTGTAGAAGAACTTAGTTTTAGTGGACAAGGGAAAAACTATTTGTGTGCAGTTAACAAGTGAACCTTTATTAAGTTTATGAATTAAACTAGCCGTATTTAACTATAAATTTGTAAGTGTCGTGATTTTTTGTTATCAACTCGTTATCGTGCCAGCCGTGCGAACTTTTAATAAGCTTTACTTCCTTTGTTTAGGGTCGGCGACGCCTACGCTGATGATTGTGTGAATGGTAGTATAGTGTACTACTGTAGTAAATTACTATAAAAATATTTGCAATGGACGGCGAGAAGAAAATTAACTTAATCGAAGGGGTCCCTCTAAACTCCGCGCCAGCTGCTAATATTTTTTTGAACACGGGTAAAAGCAAAGTAAATGACGGGACTGTAATTCATCTGAAAACAGGTGATTTTCAGTTCTACTCATTTTATTGATTTTTATTTTTGGTACCAAATTAAAAATTTTATAATTTATTTCACTTTTTAGAGAAACCAACGGACGTCGGTGTACATATAAATACGACTCTCTCTATAGCGTCTTCCAAGAAAATCAAGCTTCTGTTCATATTTAATTTTCTGCTTAGTATAATATGCATGATAATAAGTTGTTCCATTGCATTCTATTACTGGAACGAAATGATTTCTATGAGAAAACAAATAGATATGTTAAGAGAACAATTTGTCATACAAAATTTTAAAGAGAGTGCGTTAAGTCAAGACAAACCTATACATAGTCAATTAATATCTAATTTGAGGCCTCAGCTTAAGGGACCTGAAGCTCGTGAAGGCAGGATGGATTTCCGTAAAAGTGAATTATCGCCGAATGCAAGAAGATACTATGTTGAAGATTTAGGAGAAGATATGTTACTTGTTGACTCCAGTAAGAAAGTTTCTAGTCAAAATAAAGAACCAGTGTATGATATATCAGTCTTCCAAAAGGGTATGTATCAAATAACTTTAATAATAAACACCTCTATAATAATAAGAATCATCACTAACTTTATATTATGTCCTTTGCAGAGCCTCTAGTCATTCAATTTAATGGTGCTATGCAAGAACTTAACATTGGGGCCCAATGTAAGTATTTATTTATGTGTCTGTTAGCTACAACTGAGCTAATATTGTCAATATCATAGAATAAATATTTTTATTAAAAAAACGGTGTATTACAGTAGATATACTATATAATAATAAAAGAATTATTCAATAAAGTTAATGAATAATTAATGACTTAAATATAAAACATTACATACAACTTGTTACCATATAAACAAATCAACAATTCAAGAATGCATATTATAAGTATAATTTATACTGCAGGATATGTATGTGTAGTGTAGTATGTATGGCCTTTAACATTCTTTGTATGAGTACAAATGTTAATAGAATATCAACTCTATGATAAACAATTAAAGTCCAAAGCTTGATAACATTTATCTTAGGCTAATCCAGTCAGTTAAATACTAGCCTTATATATAAGCATTCAGATTAGTAATTAATCTCACACTGTAATTAAAAGCCAGACTTTGTTATATAATTCCTTTTTTAAATACCATTTCATTCAGCGAAGCAAGCTGGCCAGTAGTATTTTGTAGGGTTGAAATTATTATTCTAAATATTATGTTAACATAACTTAAATTGTTTTAAAAATATATATTATTTATTTTGCTTCGTTGTATTTAAATGATACAATTTGATTTAAAATAAACAAAGTACAAGAAAATGCTTAAGAAGATACATATTGCTTTTCAAAACCAACTTTTTCTATATTAACTAAAACATAAGTGTTTCTTATTTTATGCCTTTTAGTTGTGCCATTTCTAAGTCTTTTGTACTTCACTTTTTTCAAGCGATTGTCAATATGTCACGTTTCGAGCAACCTTCATTGTATTTTAATTTTAAATAAGGAGGTACAGTATAAGTAAAAATAGTTATCTTAATCGTCGATGCCTCTATAAGAATTAATTTATTACGAAATCGGTACAAAGCGCATGAACTATATCTTAGTTTGTATAAATACAGTATTTTACTTCATACAATAACTACTTGACATTTATCAACACTTAACTATGCTATATACTTAATAAATCCTATATATAAATTAATATAAGAAAACAATTACAACATCGCACAAAGGTGTTAATCATTGAATAAATAGTACTTTAGATCTAAGTACAATTACTTCAAGATAGTCCATAATACCTACAAACATAGACACTTTGGTGGCCACTTTGCAGAAATTACTACTGAAAATTTCTTTAACCACAAGATATTATTATTATATTCTCTTTATTTCTCTCTCATTTTTTTGTCTACGTAATGCTAGAGATCATATTATAAATATTTAAAACTAACATTTATATGTGCTCATAAATATTACTGATTACCGAGGTTTAAATACAATCATCGCGTACAATCATACACGAGCTTACTGCAACATGACGGCCTCTTCCTTTTTAAAATAATGTTATTAATTTTAATACAATACATTACATTACTGTAATCATTGTTATCAGCATTATTCATTCTTAACTAGGAACTTTCCTCTTTTCTTTAGGTTCACGCTGTATCCCGCACATAGCAGGGTTAGCCGAAGGAACCTACTGCTAAGCGCTCCATTCCCATTAAGACGCTTCCGTTCCGCCGAATTTTGGAGGCATTGCATGTTGAGTGGCGGAACCTCAACACTGCACTCTGCCTTTTACCAGAGCCTGTTAATGAATATATTAAATATTTAATTTTCTAGAGTGATAATCGAACCCAAAACCTGTCGCGTTTATGTCCCTGCATCACTAGTCTCAACGTGAGGTCTTAGGTTTGGGTATTTAGTGACCTCAAATGGGTTATCCTGCACTACGTGTTAGTTTAGTTCTCAATACATGTATTTTGAATATATATTTTATCATTTACCACAACTTACAGTGAACTCGTGACCTATTTAAGTAAGAAACAATTATACAAAGTTATCAAAGCTTACGTATTGAATACAAATTATATATTTTTTTAATTATGAAATCCATCCAATTACAAAGAGAATCAAAAAAATTACAGATATGTATTTTTGCAAATTTTAAATATTAGTGGCTTTTACTTTAGTTATTACTTATTACACGCTGGAATCATTTCTATATATAGTATATTTGTTTATTAACGCCACACGTTGCCAACCTTAGATATAAGAAATAGTAATATTAACATTTTCAAACTTACACACGACGTTAAAAGTATACAAAACTATGTTGTAATATTTGTTTCTAGTCATTGAAAGAATCATCTAAATAAAATGTAATATTTATATAATATTTTTGAAATATATGCCTAACATTGCATTCTAAATTGATAATTAATCTATATATAGTCGTGCTAATGTTAATTAACTGTCCAGGCATTTCTAGTCTCAACTTAGTCAGCTGCGTCCAGTTTGAAAAGCGAAATAGCTCGATAATATACAAAGGTGTACCAATATTATTTATGTTAGTACATAGAAAATATTATCATATTACATATATAAAGTTATATAAAAACTAAAGATGAATATATGACGCTTACATTTATATACCGATACAAGTTGCGGAGGAAAAGCTTTTGCTCTCTTTTATCATAAGTCACTAGTGGGTTAGTGCAAAGTTACTCCACATCCATAGACCAATTGTGTGAAATATGGCATTACCCAACTCTACGCTTATCCAAGAGGGGATTGAAACCCACTCTTTTCATTCGTTCATATGTATTTTTTTGTTATTCCTATGTATTTTTTTACAACAATTCTGAATTTCATTATAATATGTGACATATATTTATTTTGATATTTATTTATTACAGCTATCATCGGCCCTTGGGTGCGTGATAAGGAAGTATCGACGAAGAATAGTGAATCCAAGATCGAGCTTAACACCAATTATTTTACAATAAATGAGAGTGGCTTGTACTTAATATATGCTCAGGTATGTTAATATTATTAAATATGGACATTTACTTTTATGTTTAATTTAAATAATGATGATTGATAATATTTTGACTGTCATGGCACAGCAGCAGACCGTCTGACTGTATACAGAATGGGTATGAATAATGTTCATTTCCTCTCTCTGGTAACAAGACAAGGTACGGCGTTGAGTTTCACCACTTAATACACAAAAACTAGAAAATTGGATGGTGTCAGGAACAGATTCTCTTGACACTAGATTTACTCTGGCTATAGGCATATAGTGTGAAACAAAATAATATATAATTATACATTTAAAACTTTTATATAGTGCCTGTATAGAAGTGTATTTATCTTATTTTATTTACTACATTACACAACGTTATTTTTGTTTTAGTTCCCATACTGACTGTAGTAGTGTGATGATAAGGGTTATCCTTAGTAATCATTATATGTAAATGATGGTTCATTCTAGTTAATTCACTCCTACTCTTAAATACCGACGATAATATTACAATACTTTATTATTGTAATAGTATAGTCGACGGGGCTTCCCCACTCATGAACACAAAATTTCTGGAATAAAAAATAATGTTCAATATCATACATTTACAATTACAACAAAAAATATAATAATACTATTAACATAAAATATTTGTATGTTGAAATGAAACATAAAATCTAAAAAATAACTTAAACACGACTTGAAAAGCAGAAATTAATAGCACCCCTCACTTCTATCTACAATATTCATAGGTGGAGCCAAATATCAAGTTCGTCTCGACAGACAGACACTTCAAGTAATTAATATATTTTTTAATTTATACCCTACAGGTTGTATATATAGGTCGTGCACCTAACTGCTACTTCATATGGGCAAGGCAACCTGCACAAGAACCCCGTCTCCTTACCAGTTGTGCTACCGGTGACGACTCAACCAATAGAGCACTCGACAAATCCCAAATGTCATGTTCAGTACAAACAGTGGCCAGACTTTATAAAGGGGACACAGTGAATATTGCTCAAAGAGAACAAAATAGAATATTGTGGCTTAGACCTGGTTATACATACATTGGATTCGTCAAACTAAGTTCCTAATAATAATAACTGTGATAATAATGTATGTGAATTTGAACTTTCTTTAATGTCACGCTGTATCCCGCACACAGCAGGGATCCCGCATAAGGCAGACAGAACTATGTGCAAACACACTCTTTTACTTAATTTTCGAGTTTTTATTATGTTGAGCGGTGGAAATCAACGCCATTTTTTATTATCACAGGTAGAAAAAAACTCGGGCGGAAATTAAACTCACACATTCGTTGTTTTTACATTTGACAGTTGAATATATGAGAGTGTGCCTTAAAAACAATAGTTTTACTATATTTGTTTGTTAGACGGACAGATTAGACATTACTTGTCTATTTTAAACTACATAAATAGCAAGTACTTGAAATAACTTGTAAGTGGCTGGTTTGAGCTTTTGCAGCATATTTTTTATTTCCATTCTGTTTATTTGAATGGTGCTACCACTTAGTTATATATTAGTTTATAGTGAGATTGTGAGTGTGCCATATATTTTGTACATATTGTGAAAATTTTGTGCCTTAGATTTATTATTGTAATGTTGCCATAATTATTCATACTATTTTAAAATATGACGAAAATATTATTGATAAACTTTGATAAGATTTTGATTTACATGTAAAAAAAATTTTTGTCCATAAATGTATGTGAAATAAATAAAAGCAAAAATCCTCAGTCATTTAGAGGTTGAGAAATGTTCTATATATTCTTACACAGAAAGTAAATATATATAACATTATTCAAATGTCACCAACATTTACATAATAATTTACCTTTAAATAATGAAAAATTATAACAATATAACAAAGACAAATTTTGAAAAAAAAACTGATAATTCGAAGATGCTTAAATAATTATATTATTGTTTTTTCATGTTACATATGATCTCTAATTGGTTCGAATATCCGCATATTGTACCAAAATGTTTTGTGTTAAGTTTGTGTTGTAAAAATATTTAATTTTAATTAAAATTAAGTACTTATATTTACTTAATATTGCTCAAAAAAGCATTTGTACTTTATAATACGATATCTTCCATTATAAATATTTTTATTTGCTGTCATTAATGTGTTTTAATATCATGCAATTATGCTCATTGACATTTTTAATAAGTATATGTAATTTGAAAATAAATATGCAAGTTATAGTCAATAAATAAGCAATAGTTTAATTAGTTTATTAGCAGTTTAGATAAGAGATAAGAAAATGGTGCTGATAATTTGTCAATATTTAATTTTGACAGTTTGTTTAATTTGAATACTTAATGTTCAAAATTCTAACAGGATTTGTTAAAATACAAAACAAATTACTTGTTTATAAAAATGGTGGATATTACTACATTAAATGTAGATATTAAGTCTTACTTTGTGTAAAACTTGTTGTAGGTGTGACTTAATGTTAAAGGCTCCTTAAAGTACCAAGAGTACTTACACTTACAAAATAAAACTGATTATAAAAATGTTTTTTTTTCATTTATCCAGCTTGTGTCGGAGAAAAAAACTATGAATTATCGAAGGTACCCCCGGAACTTGCGCAAAATGCATTTTTTACATATCTACATAGATACGCCTATGCTCACTCTATCACAAAACTGAAGTAGAGTAGAACGTGAACAATTTCGATCGATGATAATTATTTAAATTGTAATCTATTATTCTTCGTCCACAAAAAAGCTTTGTTTTTCAGCGTTCGAATATATTACAAAGTTATATTTGCAGTTTTTGAAAATGAGCTATACATCAAAAACTTAAATATGTTTCGTTCAAACCGTTCCGTTGCAAATTTTTATTGGTATATAGCAAACATTTTTTTAATAAAAATATCTTTGAAATATTATTTTTATCGTTTTATTTTTTGACATGCAACTATGGGGAACTATAAAGTTATTTTTATAAAAATATCTACATAATATGAATAATTCCTAACTCCGTAAAATGAATCGTTCCTGTCGTATATACTTAAATGTCAAATTGACAAGCGCAAGTGGATATTGTCATTTGCTAGTTAATAGAAAAACATTAAAAAATAAATAAAAATCTTTATTGAATAAAATTTTACAGTACTACAATGCTCTCCAGGTATAAATTGAATGTATTTACAAAATTACTTATCGTAATCATAATAATTATGATGTATATCAACATAAAATATATTTGCAGGTTAAGAATTAAGCGCGATTTTAAGTATTTTATAAGATGTCTATCAGAAAAAACACCAGATCACGATCCTAAAATATTAGAATCCAAAAATGAAGAAATCAAAGATAGTAAAAAAGCCTCTGAATCCAGTACTGACAAAATTCAAGCTCTTCTTAAAAGTATGCTGACAGAACCTAAAATATCCGAAAGCGAATACAGAGAAAGGTTTACCACTGCGCCCGACAGGAAGAAGAAACAGAAAAAAGATGAAATAGAAGTAAAAATGGAGACAATAGGTGAAATGTTATAATT
The DNA here is from genome assembly GCA_001485985.1 of Heliconius ethilla aerotome. Classification (NCBI taxonomy): domain Eukaryota; kingdom Metazoa; phylum Arthropoda; class Insecta; order Lepidoptera; family Nymphalidae; genus Heliconius; species Heliconius ethilla. Next base: position 9,574 of record FAPJ01013677.1, on the reverse strand, counting down.
ATTCTATATTGTTTTTTTTAGTCTACAATGTGTTCTTTATATTCACGCTGGAAAGCCATTTTGTTCTTAAAAAAATCACTTTCCAGCGTCCTTATAGAAATGTATGTTCGGAAGAAAGACCTTAAACACTGACCTTAGACTCTTGGGTTGACCAATTTTAGAGATATTATGTATTGAGTTGCAGAACTCAAGATCATACTTTGTCTGTCTTACTGCTGCTGAAGCAGCAGCAGCAGCAGGAATTAAAAACAATCCATTCTCCGAGTGAAAATCGAATCCACAACCATTGTGTTAAACAACAGAAAATCCTAACATTACCTAATGTTTTATTTCAGAGGAAAACATAACAAAAGCTGCAACTGAAGTGGCAGAAGCTATTGGTGGAAATGTCAAACAAACAGAAGCAGAACTGTTGTCTAAAGTTTTAGGCAAAATTAATCAGACTTCGACATCTCTCAGGTATATTTTCATTTTAATAACAACATACAATCACTACATATTTTTAAAAATATTTCTGTTACTAGTTCTAAAAAGGTTTTAGTATATGGTAAAAAAATATACATTCTATTTAAATTCATAGTTTGACACTGTACACTTTCTGCCAAAATCTCATTCTTGCTCTGGTAACAAGTCAAAGCACAGTATTAAGCTAAAATACAATGTTAACTAAACACCTGGGATGCCATGTTACCAAAGCAAGGAAATGAAAATATATTAATAATATAATTGATATTGACTATCATTAAATAAAAGGCAATGGTGAAGTAGGAAATTGTTTGACTGTAAATGTTATGGTTGTTGGTTTGATATAATAACCTAATTAATTCCCCTGGTAGGGGACCAGGGGAATTAATTATATTTTCTCTCTACATATGATATACATGGTACAGAGTGTTGGCACTCCTCAACTTTACAAGTCTTGAATGATGAGAATGGATTGTCTTGAGACCAATTTCCCTCTGCCTACCCTACTATGTGCAGGATACAGTGTGGAGTTAAAAAAAGTATATATTGTGCATTTCAGTGATTTAATAGTTGGTATGAAAGTGGATAGGTCTAGAGACAGTGAGGAACCTATGAAAGAAACGAGAGGTCAACAGGTAAAGAGGTTAATGGACAAATCTAGAAAAAATCAAGATACAACTAGATTCAATCAAAGAAAACAACAAACTGCTGAAAAGAAAAAAAGGTATTATACAAGAAATATTTGTATTTTATTGCCTTTAATATTTAATAATATTAAAACATAACACTTGTGGCTATTTCACCTACTCCTAAAAGCAGGAGTTAATTTATTTATTGTATAATTCAATTTGCTTATTAGCAAATAAAAATTTCAATTTAAATGATAAAATAAATATTCAAACTTACATAAAATATTCATATTTAAGTACTTTATATTGAATTGCAGTCTTCATAAGGACATTTTTTCCAATATTTTGTTTTTCCATCTTTCCAGTTTATCTCAACCAACATCAATCAATATATTTAGTGAAAAACCACTGGGTATATTTAAATCTAATGAGATGAACTATGGTACAAAGCTTGATGTATGGGAGCAGCTTGAACAAAGAGAGCTAACTTTGGCAACCTCACAACCTCCTGCTAATTATTTTGAAAAAATGATCCTATGGACTGAACAGGGCAAAGTGTGGAAGTTCCCTATTGATAATGAACAAGGTACTTTATGAATTTAATATTGTAATTTAAAACAAATGTGGTGTGCATTTTGCACCCTCTGGATTATCATTATGTTGAAGGCATTGGCAGACCCCCATGATAGTTTTCCATACATATATAAGTGCAATTTAAATATTGTAAATCTAAATATTTCGATAAATTCGTCGCGGGTCGGCCCCCGGCATTGCAGTGCCTCCGGGATCGGCCCACACATATTATAATAAAAGACTTAAAGAGTAGAAATTGTGTGTCAAATGTCATTACTAATGTATAATTAAATTGATAATAACGTATTCTTTTATTTATATGATGATAAATAGAATATAAAATAGAAATAGAAATAGAGCCCTTGCGTATTTTTTAAAAAACAGTAATATTAAATCATTATTTTCTGTTTCAGGTATAGAAAAGGAACAAAATATTCATTTTTCAGAACACATTTTCTTAGACTCACACTTGGAAGGCTGGTGTCCTACTAAAGGGCCGATTCGCCATTTTATGGAATTAGTATGTGTTGGACTATCAAAGAACGCATTTTATACTGTCAAAGAAAAGAAGGACCATATTATGTGGTATAAAGAATATTTTGAATCTAAAAAAGATGTCCTTAAAGATATTGGTGTATGGGAAGTGGAAGCAAATGAAACAAAACCTGAAATTTCAACATAAATTGTATTATAGATGTTTAGTTGTGTAGTTTATCGATAATTATGAATAAAATTGCATCGCAATACGCATTTATTTTTTTTATTTGGTACAGCTGAAGATCGAGCTCAGTGGCGTGCCATTGCCAGTAGTAGACGAGAACAGGCTGATGATGATGATGATGATGACAGGTTAAAAAATAAAACAAAAAATTCTAATTACTTCACTTTATTGCACCTATGGAAGTACATTTGTATCTAAACTTCGATGTTTAAAAATCACCATTGTTAATAACATTAACTTTTCTAATTTTACACGAGTAATACAAAATTTTATGCATTCGTTCAATAATCGATTACATGATGTTATACATTACGAATTATCATTCATTATAAAGACACCAAAATACCATTTTCAAAGAGAGCTTTAAAATAGAAAATACATATTTATCAACGAAAAAATGATGACAATTAGCGTTCGTTACCTGAGTACATATACCCATTTATTAGGATTAAATTCTTAAAAAAAAAACAAGGAACTCATTACAATCTAAGTACATATTCTTATATTATCGTCGTATACTTTAAAAGCCTCCAAAACATATCCAAATAAACGTAGTACAAAATACAGTACTTAAAAAAACGTCATTTAAAAAAAATCAAAGTTGCGTGTATATTACAATATTAATGTCAGGGATGTTTCGGTCTGATCTGGATACGGATAAACGTACGTACGATACGTTGCGAAATTATTTCGATTTATCCATTAGTCTGTTAGATATTCAGTTAGATAATTTAGGTTACGGACATATTCTAAATACATTTATGGGTTTTTTTTAATATATAATCTTTTTTTTATATTATTCGGTTGCGGATAGTATTTTATTTCGAAAACCAATCGTTTCGGTTACGTTTACGAGGCTCCATAACATCCCTGATTAATTTAGTTGGAGTCAAGTCAGTTGAAAAATAAAAGGACAAGTCTAGTTTAAACAATAAAAAGCTGAATCTTCACTATTGCTCTATTACGTAACTATCATAAATTATAAAAGCATCGCATTAACAGCTAACATTATTATTTTTTATAAAATAAGGTACTAAATAAAATATTGTCGTGAGTATTAAAACTTGTTGCGCTCTCAGCTTAGAGTATGGACGTTTTATAATTATGATTTGTTAAATATAAATTATGTTCTAAACACATACCTACATACATTGAGTACTACATAGAGGGCCATGTTTACAAAAATAAAAAAAAACATAAAAAAAGGTTATATGTTGTGAATGACATTTAATAATTAGACAAGACAAAAAATCCTTTTAAAAAATACTAATTTATATTATTTCCCATTACGAAACAGTTTAAGTTATTCAGATATAATCGTAAAACATTATTAAATTATGAAGTAACAGTAAAATATATAACTAAAGTGGAAGGAAGACGAAGGAAACAAGTCTTATAGACAACAATTTATAATACCATACCACTAGGACCTAGTATTAAAAAAACACTATATCCATATATAGACAAAACAAACATTATAAAACATGTTATTTTTGTAAATGAATAAATGTATTCTTAATTTGAAATTATCAAATTTTACCATCCAAAGTCTTAAAATTGATATGAAAGTTGTACATTTAAAAATTGTAATACTAAATGCTAAAGCAAACAAAAACGGAAAGACATGGAATGTTACCACTATGTGAGCAAATAATTAATTCACGCTTTATCCATATTGAATTGGAATGTAATTACCGATTATATTAAGAAATATTCCCTATACAAATTGTTAGCCAAAATTTGACAAAAAAAAACTCATTTTTTGAGCATTTAAAGCTCAAAAGAAGTCTCAAATTATAAACATAGTAGCTAATACATATATAATTGATATGATAAAGTATAGTAGGTAAATATAACATATAATAGTGTATGTGTAGTAAAGAACAGAGGCAGTTAGCGTTGGTATTGTCACATTAGAATATTCACGCAATTGACATCGCTATGGACGGCTGTGGGCGGCGGCGGAGTACCTTACATCACCTGTAAACACAAATAATATATAGCATTATCTACAGTTTCACACTGTCATGCATAAAGTAGGCTGAGAACCTAGTGTTATGACACTTCGTCCTTTTTTTTCTGCCTGAATGTGTCGCAGCGGCGGCAGCGTGTTTTTCACTCGGGAAAATAAATATTTTTTTTCCAGATCATGTAGTGCGGCGTTGAGTACAGCCACTCAACACGCAGTGTCTCGAATTTGGGCAATGTGTGAGGAACGGACTGTCTTAACACTAGGTTCCATCTGTCTCTAGGTTGTATACCGAGGTCGAGTATTAAGGTACCTGCAGTATCTGGCTGGCCTCGAAGGCGGTGCCGGGCAGCAGCACGATGGGCGCGGCCACGCGGCCCGCCTCCACGCACACCATGTTGGGGAACTCGTCGTCGCCGAAGTCCGGGATCTCCTTCGCGAACTCCGACCACGGGTTCCAGATCACTGCCCGACGGGAATATATACAGTGTGTATGAAAATAATAAAGTAGGTAAGTGCCTTGGATATTTTTTTCGATAAATACACATCTCTCTCTTGATTAATTTTAATTTTTAAAATACAATAGTGAAATTAATAGTAACTTCTCCCACAAATTTTGTATTTTATTACAAAATAGAAAATATGTTAAAAGAAAAAAACCTACTGCAAAGCAAATCTTACCTGTATCAGGGAAATTATACTTCTGTATCCTCATCTTGCGGCCGCTCACCACGTTGGTGATGATGTGCTCCTGCATAGTGTTCTGGTAGATGCGGTCCGTCCACTCGTTGATGGTGACCACCTCGCGCGTCTCTTGATACACGGCACCCTCTCGCGTCTGGTTTGTAAAATTAACAATTTATATTTTAATCAAATTAAATTTTAATTAAATTGTAACTAAATAAGTAAAGGCAGCCGTGGCACAGTAAGACGATTGTAGGTTCGATTTACACTCAGGGAAATGAAATGTGATCATTCTGGCAAGACAACGACGGGTTATGTTCCACCAATCGATACGCAATGTCCGAGACATTTTGTGCACTAAAGCAAGTAGATGCACCTAATATCAAGACACTCTGTTTGTCAAAGTAAAGGAAAAAAATAGAAGTAATAGAGACATTTTCATTTTATTATTCAAATAATCTTTACTTCGCATCTCCTTTATCTTCAGGACATAACCTTATTGTGAATAAAAGAGGTTTTTCATGATTTCTGGATCATTTTAATATGTTAAATATTTTACATTGCTATAACACTGCTGAGACCACCGAAGCGCAGCGACATAGTGTATCTGACAGTGAAATCGACGGTTGTGGATTAGATTCCATCTCGGGGGAATGAATTATGTCGTCGCTCTGGTAACAACAAAAAACGCGTCGTTGAGTTAAACCATTCCACACGCAATGTCTCAAACATTGGGCAGAAAGTAGAAAACGGAACGGACTCAACATTAGGGTCCCTCTGTTTAACCTGCTATTTATAAAATATAACATAAAGCTACTTAAAAAAATAACCAAATTATTTAGAAACCAATAAATCTATGATATTTTGAAATACCTTATCAATAAACATGCAGCCATGCATGCCGGTGATCTGGCAGCGTCGCACATCGGGAACCTTGAAGTACGTATGGAGGAGGAGCTGGCAACTGAACGTCAGCTCTTTGCTAGGATTGTACACTCCTATGTTGAAGTGCAACTCCTTCTCCCGTAGAATAAGGCGGTATGTTAGTCTGAATCTGTAGATTACGATTAAGTATATTATAAAAGATTTTATATTATAAAAGAAAAAAATATTAATCGCAAAATAATAAATATGTACATATATATCTTGTAATATCGGCTATCTAAAATTGAAGATTTTTTTATAGTATGCTATTCTGCAAGTCACGTCCATTTTCATCACACTCGTATTGAGAACATTGAACGAGGATTCATATATGATCCGCCATTTTGTTAATCAATTTACTACAACACAGTCTGTCCATTATTGTAATGTGATCAAAGATCTATTCCAAATTTCAGCTAAAACAAAGTGTTTTTTTAAAGAATTATTTACATATATTCTTTGGGGGTATGTGAAATTAAAGTAGTTTAAAACTAGTTTAAATCATAATTTAGAACAGTGTATTGTTAAAATATTAATGTTCACATGTTTCATGTTTTACAGCTTCACTCTTATCCCGTATATTAGGGTAAGCAGAGAGAGCCTAGTGTAAGACCCTTCGTGATCCTCATTCTTAAAAAAAAAGAGTGCGTGTTGAGTTGCGAAACTCAATGGTGCGCTTTCGTACCAGAAATACAAATAATTCGTAAATATGGCCAAGTCAAACGCTACGCTTGCCTCTACTTATTCTAATATATATGGCATAACTAAAGCGTTACAGCTACTTGCCGACCTTATCTCATAGCAAAATCTTTTTACATATTTTAATAGAAACTATTTACTTATGATTTCATATTTTTTCTAAATTTCTTATCTTTAAATATTCAACTATTAAAAATACAAGTCAGTTACGAGAAGTCATTACCTACATTATTTTATAATTTAAAATATTAATATTTTTGTCTATGCTGGGGTATAAACTAGAGGAAGGTACCCAAGTAGTACATATTCATTATGTAGTATCTATGCCTTAAGAAAATTTGACAATAACCAATTTTAAACATAAAATTATCATAAATCTTTCACATTATTGTTTCGTTTTCGTTTTTCAAATGAGCAGTATGCTGTAGGCCATATGGGCCTCTTCAGCGTCACCTAGCTTTGGGAGGCCGAGCTAGAAGAGCTCTGACCTTGGCTTGACACCCCTTGGTTTTATCCCCTTTCCTACATACATAGTCTCTCGTAGGTCACTTACATATTTTGTATGCAAGGTGGTGGATTCTGTATTTTATCTAGCAGACCAGTAACATGAAATCTATAGTACTATAACATATGCCTTTAGATCGACAGATCCAAGCTGCGTGACAGTCAAGTCAATTATAAATTATTCATATATCATAACATTTCATATGTATGTATATAAAAAGTCAGATCATATTAATCTATGCAAGCAAGGAATATATATATTTTTAATTACTTTTAACGTACCATGTGGTAATACGGTATGGAGAGCTTTTAAAATATATATCTCGTATTTTTTTTATTACTTTAAAGATACATTATCGTAATTAGAAAATTATTTTTAATAAAATCAATATAAATAGCAATTACAATTTTTTCATATATTTTCTCATTCTTATGCATGATAAGTTGCAGAAAAATTTTAGAGAGATTAATAAATTAAATTTGTAAAATATCTTTTGTATATTATCATTGTTAGTAATAAATTATAATCGATAGTATATTGGATAAACGCTACCAGTACAAAAAATAAATAAATTTAAAATAACAACTAAAGCTTTTTCTGCCAATAATATTTGCAAATATAAGAAATGCACAATTTTTCTTATTTCTAATAAAGTACATACTGGAAATGCCACATGGACCGGGTAAAGTCATCATCCATGAGGCTGAATACAGCTTCCACGTCTCCGCTGGGTAATCGCTCCGGCATCTTCTCTACGTGCCAGCGAGCCACCCGCGCGAACCCGTGCTGGGGACCAAATGCCCATTGTCCGAATTGTGCTGTGGATATCGATCACAAAAATTGTATATAAATACTAAAATACAATATATTTATATTTTTATAGTCTAGAAAAAATAAATTCGTTAGCGCGGCGTTGAGTTTCGTCACTCAACACGCAATGCCTGGAAACTTCGGCGGGAAGTGAGAAACAGAGTGTCTTAACAATAGGTTCCCTCGCCTAAGCGACGCTTTTGGATTCGATTGTCACTTGGGGAATTAAATATTCTCTCGCTTTGGTAAAAAACATAGTGCTGCTTTAGGCTTCGCCAGTCAGTGCATGGGGAACGTAGTGCCTTAACCCTAGGTTCCCTCTGTCTTGCTGTAGCTTATATATATATTTTAATTAAACGCTATTTTAAAGAACACCTACTTGTACCTACATAACAAATATTATAATGTGGTGCCGAAATAGATCTAAGTATTTAGTATTGTTTGTTCAGCTTGCGTAAAGAATGTTGCTTTTTAACATATCGACAAAATTTAATTATTTAAAAATATAATTTCTAAAAAACATGGTTACTTTAACTGAATTCTCTAACATTTCTTTTTATTATTTTCGATTAAAGTAAACCTCTTTGTGGGTTCACAATGTCCATTAAGCACTCACATGTTCTAAATATTCAGAGCAGTGCATGCATTCTTAATGCAATAGGATTAATTGCTAAAAATAGTTTCGCAATTTTATTATTTTAAATTAGATATAAATTCATTATTGAGTTAATAAATAATGGTGCAAGCATACAACCTAACCCAAATGAAAAGAAAGAAAATGTATCAAAACATAGAGGAACCTAGAGGAATCGACTATTTGAAACATTTTAACCCCCTTGCTTAACCCGATCTACACAAACGACGTTAAATTAAGATCTATTATATTGTGTATTGGGTAGCGAGCCTTAACGCCGTTTATTTAACCAAATGACAAAAAACAAAATATTTTAAATATTTTAAATTTCTCAATAAAAGATATTTACTTTTGTTATTTATAAGACTTCAGAAATGTAACAACAAAAATTATACTTACGAAATACAAACGGTATTCCTCCCCGTATCGCCCTCTTCCCATCGAACACAGCTTGCTTACTAAAACAAAAACAAAAAAAAACATTGAACATTTTTGCAAATTTTATTTTTAAAACAAGGAAAGTTTACAAAGAAGCAGTAGCTGTACTCATAATGCGGAGGATTCAAAGGAGATCGCTGGAATACCAGAACAAAGTTTCAACCAAGAAAAATTTTGAAGTTCTTCATAAAAATATTATACGAACAAAATGACAACTTTAATTTTAAATTTAGAAAATTCGTATCCTACTAACATTATAAATGTGAATGTTTGTGAGGATGGTTTTTTTGTTTCAGTTTCACTTAAAAATTATTATACAAATATAGATGAAACTTTACAGAAATTTAGTTTATATATAAGAATATTACATATTCTACAATTTATGTGAACATTCAGTAATTTGTATAGTTTTTGTCAAAATAGAGGAAATAAAATACTTATACTATATTTAATAATGCTACCTAGTGGGGATCGAACCTACAACCATCGCGTTTACAGGCCGATATTGATCCACGCTCGCACA
>FAPJ01013664.1:4727-21986 GCA_001485985.1 Heliconius ethilla aerotome | reverse complement strand
CATATATATATTTTCAACTTCACGCTCAATCTCGCATAACAAGCAGGGTTGGCAGAGAAAATCCACTATTAAGATATTTCGTCCCTAATTTCCGCCCACTTTTCAAGACATTACGGTTCGGTGGCGAAAGTTAAGGCCGTTTTCTGTTTTCTTACGAAACTTAAAAAATAAAAATAATTAATTCCATCGCGTGGGCATCGAATCGACGACTGTCTTATTTACAATAAGATACTGTGCCGAAGCCGATGAGCCATTGCGGCTTTAAAAAATGAATAAATAAACCCTAAAGTATCGAGCATCCACATCTCTAAAGACATCTCTATTTCTATTTATTAATGTACTTATGGCGGACGATGTGTATGTAAATACATTAACTACATATATAAAAACCACGTGTATAGAAGCACGTGTCGTACCACGCTGTCTGTCCGTGGCCAAAACACGTTTCGTATATAATCAACAAGTATGAACTAAAAAACTATGGTCATATAAGAATGCATTTTTAAAATTTAGTAGTACTACTACATAGCTAAAATGGTCATAAATATCAATATATAAAATCAAAATGGTAGTTTTTATTGTTTATCTTACGAGATAATTCTATGAATATATTGTATTCATTTTTCAGCCACAAGATGTAATAATTATAGGTAGGTTTACCTAACACTTATTAATATATATCTTTACCTACAGTTTCATACAGTTGAAGAATACGTGTATACATATTACAGTTTTTTTACTTTGTGCCCAAAAGAAGTGGTAGTGTCGAAATATAACAGAAAACCACACCCCAACAGATCATATGTTACTCCGTTACCGTAGAAAGCTACCGGAGAAAGCTGCCCAATAAAGAAGAAAAAACAATATATTTTCCCGGAATCGAACTCACAATCTTCGCTGTTACAGTCATTATTATCTAAATATATTAAAAACCACAAAAGCAATATTAAACGCCCTAACAAATCATCACTGAATGTGAATCACATAAATAATTGTGGTGGAAATCGAATATGTGTACTTCTGCATATTAAATCTATACATTCACCGCAAACATTAAGTATAGAGATTTGTATTAGGTAGTTTAATAGAAATATTTATTTAATATGCATTACAAATGAGGAAGACCAGTATGCAAATGGTCTAACTCAAAATGTCATAAATTTAAAAATATATGTTCATCGTTTCCGTTAATACTATGGAAATAACGGAATCGCATTGAGTTCTCCCACTAACTCAACACGTAACATTTCGAATTGGAACGATATTTCTCTCTTATTTAGGGAAAATACAATGCATTCTTTATAATAATAATTATATAAATATACAAAAGTAATGCTCAAATAATACTTATTTAACCTTTAATCATGGGAACACATATTTTAAACGAATAATTATATAAATTACATACTATATACTACAAAAACTGAGTTATTTCTTACTTAGGTTTCATTTACGATATTATATCTATACAAAATATAAATATATAAATAAATATATTAATTTATGAGATAACGGTCTTTCACAGAAAGTGATCGCTTCACAAGTTCACAGCTAACGAGCCGTCTGCCCGTCACTCGCGTCAGGAAGCCGCGGTGCAGTATTGGCGACGCCGTGCTAAAATTAGAAATGTTTCCATTCGCAATAACTGATCGTCTGTCTAGATTCTAGCCTGGATTATTCGCATTTGTAACGGTATAGACAGGTGCGAAATTATACTTATTATACGATATCAATGTTTAGAATTAGTTTGACTAATTCTTGTATAAATTACTCAAATTAAACTAGCTCTTTAATGATTTATAAAAGAATTAAAAATAAAGTAATTCAAGTAACTTAAGAGAAATATTTAATATAGTATTAATTTAAACGTAGGCTTTAATGCTTTGAATCAGAGTTTTTAGGAAAAATAAGTCGCTTTTTATTATGCCTTTTTATACGTTTCTAAATATACATACTCTTATCACAAATGTGTAAATAACATTTTATTATGTATCTTACTAAGCAGGCGCATAAATACACTTAATATTTATAACGTTTTACATAAAATTTGAAAATATTTATAGATTATTAACATAATATATCTTTAATAATATTCCAAGTATACTAAGTATTTTACTAAATATGTACATAAATAAAATTAACCTACTTAATATTTATAAAACATAAGTTATTTAAAAATAAAGAATATCATAAATATATATATTTAAATATATCTATTATCTTTACGTTGTATACCACACACAGAGGGATAGCCAGACGATTCTCAGTGTTAAGACACTTCGCTCCCTACTTTTCGCCAAATTCTAGCAATTGAGTGGCGAAACTCAACCCTGCGAAGTCACCAGAGCGAAGACAAACATCAGATGAAATAATTAAAGATTCAATTTCCTTGAGAAGGAATATACCGATATATTCCGACACAATATTAATAAATCAAACAATGAGGATATTGATAGATATTGGGAGCTATTTTTAGACTAACACATAAAGAAATACGATAAGCCATTATAGAAAACCGGGTCAGGCAGCCAGACGACGTCAACTGCGTTACCAGCTAATTCAAATAACGTTAGATAAAAAGTCGGGCGCCGCGCCGGTGTGAGCTGAGAACAAACAAGTATTTACTATGTATGCTGTATATCACCAGCAATGCCAAGGTGAACGCAGTGCAAAATGATCGCGACGGAATCCCTCAGGTCGGGTTGCGTGTTATAACGTTCATATGATTTCGTAATGCAGTGGTAGCGATACGGGTTCTCGTGTTTTTTTATTGCTATGAAAATAAATTAGTATTGAAGAGTTTTATATTATTATGATTTAAGGCGATAGGTAAATATAGTTTATGTTTGCCGTACTATATCAATGTAATATTTTAGTAATAAAATCTACACAAACATTATAAAAGTAATGGTTAGAATTCAGAATTAATATTTGAAAAAAATAATCTTTTCGGTGTTAAAATATTGTACCTGCTGCGATCAGAGTTTCTTTGGCCGCGCGGGCGAAGCCAATGCACCTTATTTCAAAAAATAATTATTATGTTTTAGAACATTAGTAGTTTTAAATCTATCGCTTGTTCAAAAATGTAAATACACAACTTACAACATAGACATTAACAATAATAATACAAGTTCATAACTGAAAGTATTTCGACCTCAGGTCCACGAGCAAAGTTTGTATAGATAGATATTCCAAGGCTTGTATATCACAACCTTCTAAGACTGTTAAGACTATAAAAATGATTTATAAATTATAAAAGTTATTCTTTTTATAGATATCATTTTCATAAATATAATTATAAAAGTATGTTTCAGTCTCCAAATAACATAATGTTAACTACAATATGTTCGTACATATTAAGTAAAGGAAATTCCATATTAATCAGTGCACCAATTTAGAAATATGATTAGGTGGCGAAAATAACAGATAAAAGTATTTTTTTCATTTCCGGACTTTTTACAACTGAAAATGAAAAATAGTGAAAAAGAGTTAAACGTGAAAAATCCTTATATTTAATACATTGTGAAAACATCGATTTTATTTTATTATTCGTGGTAAATAGTAGAGGCATCAATATTTTTTATATACATCACTAATAATACTAATTTATTAAACCAAGCTATCAGTATTTAAAGTACATATTGTTTTAAACATATTTATTTATGCTAAACTAATACACGAGAATAGATAAAGGAGACAAACAAGTCGGTTAACCAACTTAAGTATGTATCAAAATTATAATTTATTTCTTGTATATTTAATTTCTTCTTCATAAATTAAAATTGAATATACTTGTATCTGGATTTATGACGTTTTTATATAAGAAAGTAGTTAATATCTATATAAATAGATAGATATTATTCTTACTAAGCGTGAGACGTTCTCAAAAATATAATATGTATTAGTATTTCATACATCCTTGAAACAATTTATCTTCGTTTGAATGTGCAATGGACCTTGAGGAATAGCTGTCTGAGGTCATTTAGACTACGAAATCAAGCAAGGCGATTTTTTACCAACTATTCCTTTGTATTCAAGACGAGTTTTGGATGTCATTAAACTTTATAATTTCAATTTGGTACTGATATAATATGAATGTATGAATATTAATAAAGAAAATAATTAAATAAAGTGTTTTTTATATAAATGCAATATTTTTCTAGTAAATGAGTGCATTCAAATTAGTTCTTTTAAGAATTCACCTTATAAACTCATATTAAACGAAACATATCTAATAATAGCAACAGTACCAAAATAAAACAATCTAAGGCCCTACAAACTAATCTCCTGCAAACAAACGACTTCCCAGTAGCCGCATCTAGCGTGGAGTGCACCGCGCGTGCGCTGAACACACCACCTTGACCTTCCCATAACCTCTCCCCTGAAGTAACACGGAGTGTCCGCTTAGAAATATATTGTTTAATCGATAACGCATTGCTTGCATACATGGTATATTCCAGAAATGCCTATCATATTTCCTTTTAGAATTATTTAATATTTAGACCTTTTATATTATTAGGTATCTAATATAATTATTTTAAATAATATAGTAATAGTTTGTAAGGATTTTTTTTCTAATAAAGTAATTCCAGTATTTTGTTTTCCAACCTGAACGAGAGGATGAACAATAAACGTCTCATATATATTAAAAAAAAATGTTAACAAGAGACGCCTTATTTGCTAATGGCGAAGTGAGTGACCTAGTTTCAGGATTAGTACAATAGGCTATATAAAGACGAGGCTGATATAACATAAACATTGTGATTTTATTTAAGTAAATATACTCTATTAATTAAAAATAAACATAGCATAATAAAAATACTTATTATTAATAGTAAAAATGCAATCATATTATATTAATAATGTTTTCAAGTTAGGTTCACTTCATGGTCGTTGAAACTAGTAAGTCGAAACTAATATAGTTTGTCATACAAAACAATGCAATTTTATGTTAATTATCTATTGCTACCTAGGTATACTAATATACGCCTCTAGTATTTAAAACACAAACGTGTTCCTAACTAAAATCGAAATCTATTTTCTTTCGTCTTCTTTTAAGCAAAAGATTTTTGCTTTTATTTCTTTTAAGCAAAATTGCAGTAACAAATACATAGTACTTATCCCTAAACAAACTTATTAATACCAACATCTTTAATTCTATACATAATGAATTACAAAGTAAGAAGAAATGCTTATCAGTAGGTACCATTGACGACTCTGGCAGTCCAAGAAAGACATCAAGCATATTTATCATATAAATATAGATCATTAAAACGCTATTGACCAACTAGCTTTTTCCTGCGGGTTCGTCCCCTATAAATAACTAAGATGTGTTAAAATTTATTTTACCGAGGATTCCGTGCAAAAATTGAAGATCTCGACCTTTTTCTGAAATTCAAGCTTAGCTTAGCCAAAGCCCTTGAATCTGATATCTCACTTAGACTAACAGCTTTAATAACAAAAAAAAATATTGATGAAACGATACAAAAAAATGTGTTAAAATACATGTGTTCAGGGAGGAGATTTATCGAGCCTATAGTCTTCCTCGATAAAAATAGAATATCCCGGACAAAAATAACTGTTCAACTTAAACCAGCGATCCCTGAGAAATGTGCGTTCAACTAAGAAAATTTTAAGATACCCATGGATCTATATATACCTACTATACAAACATTATTAACAATAGTCTAACAAACAAAATCATATAAATTTTCCCAACAACGTCTTGACAACGCAGTACGTTTTATCATTGCAATGAGTCTTTTTCCAGAACAATTTGCTTCAATAATCATGACCTCTAAGTCCGTTACTCCAACGAAGATATTAGTATGAGAGTCAACGATCTACTTTAATTACTAATTAATATAAGAGTAAGTTTACTGTCAACAGTACCACGTGCTTATGACGCATACGACTGCGAGCCGCTCATCTGTTACATAATGTATGAACGCACAGTTCATCTTCGACTTGAGTTTAAACGGAATTAAGATATTTTACTACATACGATCTTCTTTCATTATTGTTGGCAGAGGGAAACTAGTGTTAAGACACTTCGTTCCGCAGTTACGGCCGAATTCTGGTATTGAATGTTGAGTGGCGGAACTAAACGCAGCGCTACAGCGAGGAAATGAAAATAGTAAATATTTCTTCGACTGGGAATCGAATGACAACTTGTCATGGTTATAGAGTCCCACGAGTCCCAAAATTATCTAAAACATAAATGTCTAATTATTATTAACTTTTATTCTTTTGTTACAGAAGTTAATGTATTATGATATTCATTAATTAAAATTTAAGTCTAATTAGACATTCATCCGTCTAAATATTAAAAACGTTAAAATGAAACAGAAAGCTTAGCAATTTTAAACATGTAAAAATCTTTTGTTCTAGAAAAATGAGAAATGAGGAGTTGCAAAGTTCAAAGTTCATACAAAAATAGCAGCGAGAGCGAGCAGCTGTTACACTTCTCCCTGTTTGTAAACAATGAAGTGAGATATGAAGGTACGTATATTATAGATGGAAAATAAAAACGTGGACACCAGGGGTGTGACTTGTAGGATCGAGGGGTTTAAGAGTATTATGAAGAAAAAATTTAAAAAACGTAAGAAAATTTTAAACTAAAATAAACGTATGTGTAATACATACTAAAAAAATGTTTCGGCAAACACAGATAAAATATCTTCAAGCCCTTATCAATATATCAATCACTTTTACGAACACATGGTATGCGCAATAAATAACGGGAAAACATTTAGTAGAAGAGTAAGGTTTCCATGGAATCAAAATATTTAAGCTATTGCACTTATTTAATATATTAATTTGTATATTCCAGGCTAGTCCAAGCCAGGCCAAAGTCTAGTTCGGCGGGAAGTGGAGTGTCTTAGCACTACGCTCCCTCTGTATACCCGGCTACATGGGGGATACAGCGTGAAACTGATAAAAAAAAATATAAGCATATTCTGTTATATTTCACTAATAATATATCGTACTTATGCTTATAATACTCATATTATAAATATTTAAATTAAAACGTCTTGGAGTCTGGCATTCGGAATCATTATCACAGACAAGATAAGCAAATAATCACTTGAGAAGTTTCTGGTAATTTAAAAATTATTCATTAAAATTGTCACAATAGTTTTTTTGTTGAATACTACGAGATAACTGACTATCATGAGTCAAGCTCGTGGAGACCCAAGCCCAACATAACATAGTAAACGCGAGAGGTCATCAGATATGCGAACACATTAGTACTTAAATATTAATAAAATAATTTCTTAATAGTAAACATGGCTTATAATTATGCTACGATTGGACAACGCCTTTAAACACGAGGCTATATTATATAGCATTAAATATAATTAATTTATCGTATGCAATATATTCTAATTTGTATCATAAAACTTGTAAAGCATGGTGAAAATTGCCAGATTGTATATACAACCTAGTGTTAAGACACTCCGTTCTCATCAAGACAAAGCTATAGAGAATATAATGTCTGGAGGCAAAGCTATAGAGAATATAATGTATACAATTGACACATTTAAAGATTGATGAGATCAAATGTAACACATGAACACACAAACAGCGACAATAAACTATTTCAGACAATTGATCAGTGTCAGATGGTCATGGACGTTTCCAGACGTTTATTGACTGTCAAATTAAGTGTTCGTGTTGTTCTGATTTTTTTTTTTCATATAAAAACTGAGATGAACGTTATCGGTGTTAGTAAGATATGAAAAGTTATATTTAGAATCATAATCACTCGTGGGTAATATTTTACTTTTGAATTAAATTTAAGGGCAGTCGTGGCGCAAGCGTATAAACGTGCGACTGTAAATACGACAGGTTGTGGGTTGGATGCCCATTCGAGGAAATTATATATATAATATTTTCATTTATTCGCTCTGAAATAAGGCAAAGCGCGGCGTTGAGTTCCTCTACTCCATACACAATGCCTCGAGAATTCGGCGGAAAGTGGGGATCAGAAATGTCTTAATAGGAACCGAGTGTCATAATACTAGGTTCCCAGGTTCTCTCTGCCTACTATGCAGTGTACCGGATACGAAGTGATGCTTAACAAAAGAATTCGAAAAATAGAAATCGTAACATAGCAGTATAAGAAATAGTGACAACTCCATAAAAATAGTAATACAATTGGTTATTATTATATAGTTCGAGCTTTCACTATCACATTTGGCAAGGAGCCCAGCACCGAGCGTCACAGCTACGCGGCGTCGAGACGACTACGTCTCCCGAACCACGTAACAGCTGGTCTGCGTAAAAATCCTGTTTATTTCCATCATCAGATAATCTTAGATGGTAAATATTGGCACGGCGTCACGGGTAGTTGTTGCGAACTCTCAATATTTATATGTAACTGCCACATACAAATTAGCTCCTAGCGACAAGTTCTACAGTATAATTATATTACATTGTTCTTTTTTATTTTTTAATATGTAAATATTTATATATTTATCGATTTTTTCTATACCAAATGAACACCTTTTTACATTTTTTCCTTAATTCAAAGGAAAAAATATATTTAATGTAAACTTAGTGTTTAAATGACTGAAGCTGCTTGGCAACGATATAAGATATGTTTTAATTATCAGCAGTAGAGCCCGATCGCGTAGTTTACTACCGAAGATAACCCCCTGATATATGTAACCCTGGGGGTGACTAATTCGCAACACGTTACGTCAGTCATGATCTTCAAGACACGGACGGAGACCGTGTCATTGAGATAGCAGCGGAGAATGAGTTTTTGGCTCTCATTTAGACGTTTGAGTAATCAACTGTTTAAATTAGAAATAGATAACAGTAGTCGATAATGTTTCTACCGTTTGAAGAATAATTAAATATGTTTCACTTAAAAATGTAAACTTTTGATGGTCTTAAGTAATATGCTATGTCAGCTTTATTCATTTTATATATTCAGTGCATTCCGTGGTAGCGTTTTTAATTCTACCCATGGATTTCTTGTCGTTTAAAATATTTATTAACAAATTAAACATTTTCGCAATGGCTTCTGTTTTACTTTAGTTTTTGTTAATTCGTAGATCGAGGTGTGCTAAGTGTATCTATACGACAGTCAGTCTGTTTATTAATATGTTAAACACATAAGAAGTTGTTATATAGATCCTTATTCGATGTCTCTATTCACCCAAATATAACAATGAAAATGTAAATAATTCACACGTGTACGTATAAATTATGATCCCTAACAGCGTCACAGTAGCGTCACTGGTTTTTTTATAACCTTAAAATTTAAGTTAATATTTCTACATATTTGTCTTACTTCTAACTTGCTATACAAATAAGGTATTCAACAATAGGCTAATAATATGTTTTAATCTGATAATCTACAATTAAAGTTTGCCAAATATGATCTCACGGACGTGTAATTTGTCTACGTTACATCATACAATGTCATATTATCTTGTACACGGAAGGCATTATATTAAAGACTTATGATTGCTTCTTGTTATTTTTTTTTAGTTTCACGCTGGTAGTAAAGCAGGATACGCAGAGGGGACCTGGGAACCTAATGTTAAAACTCTTCTCATTAAGACCACCCGCTCACCACTTTCCTCAGAATTCTGGAGGCGTCGTGTGTTGAGTGGTGGAATTCAAAACCGCGCTTAGCCCAAGAGCGAAAAGATGAAAATTATTGTTACTTATTTTAAAATATTTTGTAAATTATAGTATTGAAAAAAAAAAATTGTTTCGCTTTTATTAGTTTTTACTAGAAAGGAATATAATACAGAACTATAAACAGATAATTAATAGTTGTTGCCTACTTTTACTATTAAAATTTGTCAATGAAATATCTTGAAATATCAAATATGTTGATAAGGTCGCGAGTCAAGATTATTGCGCAAGATTAGCAAATCTATTCGTATTTTTAGAATTATTTGCTTAATAAATAAATTGCCCTGAGAGGTAATTCAGGGTTCAATTGTTTCGTTTGTCTTCACATTAAAAGTCAACTTTGCTACTCTGTATTTGATATAACTTTTATTTAAAAAGATTCAAATGTAAATATTATAGATGTTATTCTATTACTAACTATAAAGACATAGACCGTAGCGTTTGGAGCTCTGTTCTCTCTGACTAACCCGCTACGAATACAACCTAAAGCTAAGTAAAGTTTTTAACTATAAAGCAATTTAAATTTTCATTTTGCAGATATTTACTAATCTTAGACATATTACAAATATAAAATATTTATTTGAAATTCAAATATGTCACAACGTGACGTCCATACATAAATTATAAATAATATTAGTAGGTATATAAACTACAATGAAAACCAAATATAAATTTCACTCTGCCGTTGAGTCGGCCGAATTCTACCATTATCTTTTTTCTTCCAAAAAATATTACAATTAATCAAACTTAGATATTTACTTTATTCCATTTATTTCCATATTAGTATCAAAAATAATAATTTTAATAAAGCTATTTTAAATATTTAATATAAACACCGAAACGAAAACGAAAGTATATTAATCAACACCCACGTGTTTTTAAATAGCACCAGCGTCTATCCTTTATGTTTACATCACTGCTTTTTTATAAATAGTGACGATCGCCGATACTTATCGATTTTTATTAGAATTTTGACCTATGAAGTATTTAGCTTACGCATTTGTTTATTTTTTTCTTTAGTAATACATTTTTTTATAATAAATGTGAAATGATCACCCTTCCCATCCAGCTTCACGGTGTATCCCCCCCACACACAGCAGGGTAGGCAGAGGGAACCTAGTGTTAAGCACTCTTTTCCTTACTTTCCGGCGAATTCAGTAGGCAATTCGCCGCCTTTGCCTCGACACCAGAGAGAAATTTAACTGTTTATAAATTTAAATAAATATTTCATTTTGTAATAATAATAGAAAAAAAAAACTTACCTTAGAACATAGGCATCAACTTGCTCGCTCTGTGTGAAAGAAATTATTTCACATCGAACTATCTTCAATACATTCTCCCATTGCTGGCTGTAAGGAAAATATATAAAAATATTAGTTATATTATACCACCTCCACGCTGTATCTCACATATAGCACGGTATGCAAAGGGAACCTAGTGAACCCATTTCGCCACTTTCCGTCGAACTTTAGAGGCTTTGCTTGTTGAGAGGCAGAACTTTTTTATAAATTTAAATTCAGACTTAAAAATATTTCATTGAACATGTGTTTCGTTTTTTTTTAGAATTCACCTCTACGGATAAATAAGTAGGCGAAGCTGCGCGTGTCCACTAGTAATTAATATTTAATTTATATATATATTTTATATTATTATATATATATTTTAATATTTTAAAACAGGAAAATTATCCAAAAACGGCCTCCCAACTTTAATTTGTAATAATGGTCAAAAAAATTATCCAATTTAAGCACGCAAAATAATTGGGTGGTTAAAGAGGTCCATCAAAGAGTGCAGTTATAATGATTGCGAGAACTTTTTGTAGGAACCAGTTCTGAAAATCTGCGTCATTATAATATTTAAGTTGAACTTGCTGGAAAAATTAATTTAGCGGGTAGTTTAGTTTAGAGTTACTTCTGAGATTTCTTCAATATTTCTTTTAAAACATTTTCATTTTATAATTAATTTAATTGTTTTCATTTTGTATAAAAAAACTATATTTAACGAAGAACATTTACACATAGACGACTTATAAAAATAATTTAATTTAACTGAATAAACATTAAAATCACTTTTTGTGACGTTTTAAGTGTACAACATAGATAAGTTGGTTGAATCAACAATTATATTCTATAAAATTAAAAACAATAATTATAAAGTAATTATTTAAATTATATTCTTAATTATAAATTACGCATTCAAAAATCAAGCTGAAGTCGAAGTTACCGATACACTATTTTACAACCGGCATTCGAAACAGCTGATTCTAGAAGGTTCCATAACAAAAACAATTTGAAGAGTGGTCGGCAAAAAAAGTCCGATTGCGAAAATCTCACACGACACATACTATGTTGTATTTCAACAATAATTATTACGTAAAGATTTGAGCGTTTGTGAAAGTATTTATCAAGTTAATTATGATGAAAAAATGTTTTACCGGTAACCTCAAATAGTACTGTGGTCGCTGAAACGATGCATTGAACTTGTTTTTGTTACCAAAAAGCAGGTACTCATAACTCACCGAGTAATTTTTCTGAGGTCCGCGTGCTTTACCGGCGTAAACCATATTTCGATCAATTTTTCGACACCCTCAAAAAATTGATCATTACTCTCACTATTAGATATTATCTCCGTTTCGGCCATAATATCGTTATGTTAGATTTATTTAAAATTAATGTTATCGAGGTTCGCTCTTAAAACACAAGCACACAATCTGAAGCTCGGAAGTTGACTGAAAGTGAATCAGCTGAATGAAACAAAATTATTGGCAAAATGCAGGTGATAGAGGAAGAAGACCGACTTCTCTTTCTGGCAGAGCGAGCGAGTCGCGACGGCGCGCTGTCGATGTCGAACCAAAAACTAGCGAGGATTTTGGCGTTCGGAGATTTTATAGCACAGAGTAATCACGTCCAGAGTTCACCTTCTTATCGCTTTTAAATGTTGCCATTTTATAATATGTTTATTTACTTTAAAAAACACCTAATAATATATTACAGGATTCTTTATTACTTGTGTTCAATAACAAGATAAAATATAATGATAATAACTATCAAAAAGATGTGCAATACTAGCCCTAGCTTCATCACTAAGATGACCTAAAATTTGAATTTTATGTATAAAATGTATGACTAAACGTCTCCGCTTTCTGATAAGACAATTGATAAATAATTGTTTGGCCACCATGCATAATCAAAGTTATGTGATATTATAATAAAAATAATAAATCAGAGCAGGTTATTGACACAGTTCAGTTTGTGTCATGATGGTTATGGATTCAATTCTCACTGAAAGTGTCTGCCTACATAACATACAATACCTTGAATTTCTGCAGAGATAAAACAGCAGAGTATCCTGACATTAGATTTTCCCTGGCTACACTGCTATGTGAAGGATAAAGCATGAAGCTAAATAAAGTAGAATAGATTATGATTCATCTTTAAACATTGTGAAATAACTGTAGTGTTGGGTTTCCCCCTATTTTCAAATTACAATATCACTGAAGTAAGTATTGCCTGTAAAATATTAAATTTAAAGATAGCATAATATAGAAACAAAATCTCTAAATATTAAATATATTCAAAACATTAAGCATCTCAACACATCTGTAAATAAAGAAAGCATTTATCTGAAACTATATAATATAAAATGTAACATACATAAATAACTGAAATCTTTACTACTTATTTTATTATAATCATAAAAAAATATATACAACACAAAATAAATTATACATCATAAATGTTCAAAAGAAGCAACAAGTCTGTGCAGTCTTCCGCCTTCAGCACCTTTTATTAGTTTAACATTTCTTTTTAACATTGGGATGTCAGGATATATATCTTGGTCTTTCTCATCTTGGCAAAAATCTTCTATGTTTGGTTCTAGGTCTTTTTTAATAGCTGTTTTGCTTTTGGACATCCTTTTGTCATGCTTGTTTTGTGCATTTGAAGCATCTGCATTTAGTTCTACTAAATTTTTGTATATTCTATCATTGAAATGAAAATTCAATTTTTTTGTCATCTGAAATAAATAGATTGAAATTATATTGTCTTTATTGTTTTAAATATGTGTAAGTGGTAAATAAGAAATTTATATTGTTAATTTCTTATTTACTATATGGAAACTAAAATATAAATCTAAATAGTGCATGGTAACTAAAACATAAATGTAAAATTTAAAAAATTTTTAAAAATGCAATAATTGTTACCAAAGGAATTTTAATATTTAAATTGTTTCTATACCAATTCCTCTCGAGAGGCAGAACTCAATATGAACATTCTAACACTCAATATGTTCCAATATCTCAAATATGGGCAAAAAATGGACAAAAGAATTTCTTAATAAATATAATACTTTACTCAGACTAAAACATGAACCATGAAATTATAGAAATGATCATACCTTAGCACTAATTTGGGCTCTATCAATATTCAAATCTTCCAGAGAAAGTGGTGGTGGTGGTACAGTTTTTCGTACATCACATAGGTAGTTTGCTAAAGCTTCACTTGAACATAACTTAGGCTCATCAAGATTATGTTTCTGTATAAAATGTTTGCTTGATATTTTTTTACTCGTCTTCGAAGGACCCGCATCGACGTCATAAACCCCCTTATGTTCTGTCCGTATTCTCGATTCATAATTTCTAAGCAGCGTTTTCTTAACTTTGGGATCGGCATCGGCTTTTCTCATTTTTGAGGACATAAATATTACTCTATGGGGTGTGATACACCACACTTTTACCAAAAATAGGAAGTGTGATATGGATCTTTGATTATGCCGTTCCGACGGTGCCAAAATTAGGAAAACACTTTGTTATTGAAATTATTTGAATTCTATTTACGAATCAGTGGTTATTTAAAAAATAATGAAGTTATTTAAGACACCATGAGTATTCGTTTAGTTTTCAAAATTTGCATGTTATAAATTTAAGTAATTAAACTTAATCGTTCAAAATTGTCTTTAATAGTTTTGTTTACTTTGTCTTCAACAATCAATGGTTTAAATTTGAAACTTCAGATAACGGTAGAAATAAGACAAAACCGACAGTGACAATCGCAGAATGTCATTTTTAATAGATATTTTACATTTAGAGAATAAAAATATTATAATAAATCTAAAGGAAGAAATATATTTTTGAATCATCCCTACATAAAATATAAATATAATTTTCAGGGACTATGAAGGACGTATTGAAAAATGTATAATTTTAATTTTTGACAACTGTGATGTAATAATGGCAAGATCTGGATTAATTGTAAATTATAATTTAAATGATAATTTATAATTAACAAAAATATTACTTTTATAAAAATAAAATTTTTGTCATAGTATTTATCCGCGTATTCTTTACATATCATCATTTATATGTATATCTTTAATTCATAGACGTATACTGGCAACGTAACTGGCGAGGGCGTTAATTATGTACTTCCCAATAATATCTACGTTACGAAATAAATGATACGGTAAAGTACATAGATTAGTGCTTACATGTTATACTTATACATGTCTGTAAAAGTTTTCAATTTTTCATGACATAATATGACAGAAAATAATTTGACATTTGTTAAAAAATGTCACTGCTAGATGACATGCAACGAAATATTTTAATATTTCACCGAATACCCGAATAGTGCTTTAATAAAATTGTGATTTAATAATTTCTTCTTTCTACAATTAAATATTTTACAATAATGAACAAAGACAGCGTAAAGATCGATTTTGCCGTACGTTATATATTTTAAACCATTCTTATTATTTTTAATTTGCTTGATATTCGCCACATAAGTAAAGATTTTGATGATGTTTCAGAATCCTAATAATTTTCCTGTTGAAAATGTGACAATATCCATAACAAATACTGGTGTAATACAACATGTAAAGGCTTTGGTATGATCCTATTTCTATTGTATTTTGTATTATTGATGTAAGAAAATAGATTTATATATTTTACGGCTTACAACATGTTGCACAATTGTTCATATAAAACATAAGTTCAGTTATTAATATTAATTATATTCAATTTTTAAAAAGTATATTTGTTTTAAAGGATCCATATTGGGTGGTTAGGAAAGATTTTATACAATATGAAAGGCCTCCATATGGCCCTGACCTGTTACTTGGTTCAGTAGATGCCTGGAAAACTAAAATGGATTTGTTTTTAGGGAATCTGAAATGGTTGCTTAAGTTAGAGCATCATAGGTAAAAATAAACCATTGTTTTGAATTATATTTTTATTTACTTAGTATATATATTTATAACATAATTGATATTTTTAGGTTTTGGAGTACTATATTATATCATCCTCAATGTATGGATGCAATAGTTTCCTTTATACAAGAAGCAAATCCCCCATATATTGAATTATATGATAGCAAAGATATACAGAAATTATATGAAGATATTAGAAGACATGTTTTAGTTGTATTTAGTAGACTTGTCACTAATAAAGAAAGTAAGGTGAGTTACACAAATGTATTAAAATAAATAATATGTTACTTTAGTTATATTTTTTTTACCATGCAGTGAAAATATGTTTAAGTAATAATTGCAAATACATCTCAAAACATAAATAAAAAACTTCATATTGCCTTGAATTTGGGTATTGGATACAGAAATGAGTATTTCAACCCTAGTGATAAGTTGCAAAGTTAATATAAGTAATTTAATTGATCTTCTAATTTCAGTCTCAATGGATGACTAAAGAGTACTTGGCCGATGTAATTTACGATAACTTCATATTTACAATACCGGTATTATGGGACTTGTGTTTAACATATGGTGCTGATAATCCAAGACATATATCAAAACTGATGGAAACCGTGTTCAGCATACAACCCAAGTACCAAAATGATGCTGTACAGGCTTTAATATTTGTACAAGAGGTATATATATTTTAATATATTTCATGTCAAGGTATATTTTGACATTTTTTTTAATTTAGGTTATAAATTATATTAAATAAATTCTTAATGTAGGTTAATTAATTACACTTAGCAGTCAGAGAGAACTGTAAAGCCATTTCATTCTGTTATTTGTGGTGAGTGCCTAAACTCAATTGCTATCAGTATGGAGAAGTGAAAACAATTTTTAGCCACATGAAATCGAACCCCCAATCATTCAGTCATTTATAAATAATCTAAATAGTGACATATAATGATAAAATCATTTTAATAATAAACAGTCTTTCTAGGCTTTCAAGTACATAATATTGCAAGTTAACAAAGATTATGAAAGTGAAGAACCTCCAAACCTCCCAGAGACATTTAAAGGTTTTAGTGAAATAAGGAGGCCTTCAGGGAATAAAAATCATGATAAATTGACATTTGATATTTTAAAAGATTTAGTTATACATATGTTGGACACTGCCATGACATTAAGGATATATATAGAAGTGTATCCTGCGGGAGCAGAGTTGATGAAAAAAACTAATTTTGTTTTAAGGTGAGATTTTGCATTGCTCTATTAATGTTTATTGAAATAAGTTTTCTTTTGACATTTGATTATTATTATTAAATACTCAATAGATTATTAAATTTGTATATTAGATTAATAAACAAATTGTTACTTCATTATTAGTATTTTTGAAAATTATTTATATTTTGGTAC
>FAPJ01013663.1:0-14908 GCA_001485985.1 Heliconius ethilla aerotome | reverse complement strand
TCCATCGAATTTAGCCTTTAATCGAAAATTAATATTTAAATAATATAAGATTGTTATATTAATATTTTTTTCGAATAAGAGATCATAAACGTTATCCAGTTAGATAATCTTAAAAGGGGTTAACTCGGTGCTTCATGAAATCGATTCATATAGAAATTAGTAATAAAATTCCACGTGACAAATTATGTATTAATATGGATCTAAATAGACTTTAAGATAATATAAAGTAAGTAAATGTTACAAATTATTATATCTTTATTAAATATTGCAACATAATCTACTTGGGGTGGAAACGTAAAGCAAACATGTCCTTGTATGTAATAACAATTTTCCAAACATGATTGATAACGGATACAAGCCTCATAAAATAGGATTGATTATCATTTTCTCATTTACGTGAAACCTATAAGAGCATAACATTAGCTAAATTAAACAATTTCTTATATCTTCTCTGACTTATTTATTAGATACAAATCATCTTCTAGATATTGGGTGTCTCCCGCCCAAAATCTGGAAATAAACAATTTCAATTTTCGCTTTTCATTTATTTAGAAATATTGTATATAGGTAAAGGCGATATAACTCATATAATTTTCCTCCTAAAGCCCTAATCGTTTTTCCGTTCAAAGTATTTAATTAAAGCGTCTTCGTTTGTCGTCTTCAGACTGTAGCAAATTCCTCTCCAAGTAATAGTACTGACAAAAAATCTATGTTCAGAAAATAATATAAATGTATGTATACGTGTGTATGTGAGTTTATTTTTACTTTTTTTTTCACTTTTGCGACCTGATAGAAGAAGCGGCGTTGAAATCCGCCACTCAACACGTAATGTCTCGAAATATTAGCGGAAAATGGGAAACGAAGTTTCTTATCACTAAATTGCTTCTGTCCACCCATGCAAAAAGTATGAAGCTGCTTTCTTTTTGATTTGTTTTCGTGACTTTATCCGTCTAAAGAAAAAACGTATCGATGCAAATTGCATTCAAATTGTATTGCCAGAGTGCTATTATAAATTGATGTTCAATAAAAGGGTTTAATGGTATTACTTCATTCTGGAACGTGTCTGGAATACATCTTCATAGCAACTGAGTGTTCATACAAAATACAAAAGAGAATAAAATGAACGATTAAATTTGAAATGTGGTTTAGTTAAAATTAAATGATAAATGTAGGGTTTTGTTCAAAAACTTTTTCACGAATAATTACTTATTAAAGTCCCGCCTACATTATGAACAAATGTATTTAAATCAGCACAATTATTTTATTGTTTATTATTTATAATATTCAGGTCGGTACTATTGTATGCCTTTGAATTGGTTTGATGGTAATTTACAGCTAATTATCATCTTTGAGTACGCTGCTAATTAATTGTATAAATTATTACAAAATTAGATATTATTTTATACAAATATTATTTCGTAACATAAATTAGGCACAAATTTATGCCCCTAATTTGAAAGTGACGAACGGGAACAGAGTGTCTAAACACTAACTTTTCATGTTCCCTTTTGTCGTTCCGCCACTAAGTTTAGTTCATATTTTAGTAAACTTAGATTTATTTGATTGTAAATACAGGTATACTGCGTAATGAACTAAATCTAGAGATTAGAAACAGGAATTAAATTAATTACAATGTTAATCGATATCAAGTACAATTAGTAATTAATTTTAATTGAAATTATATGTAGACAGCAACCCCCGAACAGTAATACTAATTTAGCAAGTTTTAACTTATTAAGGTTGTCTTGGTTCATCGGCTCTGCGTCTGACTTAAGCACGACGGTTATATGCTCGATTCCCACTTGAGGAAATGAACTAATTAATGTCTCGTTTTGATTACAAAACGGAACGCGGTTTTGAGATCCGCTACTCAATATGCAATATCTGGAAAAGGGATGGGCGGAAAGAGAGGGAAGGAGGGTAGTTTTAAGACACTATGTTACCTTTGGCACGTGCGGAATGAGCGACAAGATAGTATATGAGGAAATATGGGGGACATAATGTTATAAAAAATTATAATGAAATAAAGAAAATAATATTAAAATAATAATAATACGTATAATAGAGCCAAGCCGCAATCTAAGCATGTGTAAGAGTCAAACTTCGAAACAATCGTTATTAACTGATCCATATTATGTAGAAGTTTAAATGGAATTGTCTATTGTGGAACTTTGTTCAACATTAACACTTACTTTATATAACGCTATATATGTAGATATTACACATTAAATATGTTATATGTAGGGTATATTCTAATTTATATATTTTTAGATTTTCTGGAATGAAAATTATTGAAATTTTACTTAACTACAATCTCCGTTATCAGTTATATAGTATAGTACCTAAAATGTTAATAAATGTAATGCTAATCAATACATGGTCCAGGTCACCGCGCGCACACGGTGTTCGTGGGCGTCCACGTGCCGGCGCGCCGGCACTCTCACAGGAAACACAAACATCATCACCGCAACGGCACCAAGGATCCGGAGAGACCCAGTGAGTTGATTGCAGTTTAAATTTTTTCATTATTAAAACTACGTGGAATATTATAATTTCTTTTAGTCGACAAGAAAGACAATAAAAATACTTTTTTTGGGATGAGTATAAATAAGCATAAATAAAAGTATAAGTATAATCATTTTATACGATTTTTAAAAAGTATAAATTTACATAGTTTTCAGTATATATTTATATGGACCAAAAAAGCAATGAAAAAAAAGGAACGAACAATTAGAAAAAAAACACGCCTACAGAATAAAATAAACACCGAGTATGATAACTTATTCGTAGCTCAATTACAACTGTAATTTTTTTTTGGTAGCAGCAAAAGGATCAAAAGAAATGTATCAAAGGTTCATTAGCTGCCCGGAGCAATTCATGCGTTTCATAGTGGCTGAGTTTATTGAGTCGCTCGAACGTTCGTTGGAAAGAAAACAAAAAATACTATTTCATAAGTTTTTTATTTATTTATGAAGGCTACAATACATGCAATATCGTTAATTTAAATTCGTAGGCCCAGCTCTTATGGCTCGAGTCAGGAGACTAAGCGTAACGGATGATGGAGAGACATGTAAGAGCAAATTGTAGATGATGATTGATTTCATGATTTCTTCCGGTTTTTTTTAATGAACCGTTATTCATCAACATATTTTCTTCCAAATAATTTTTCAACTTCCTACAGCCTTATTTGCATAAGTCAAGCTAAGCATGAAACAGCAGAATCCATGTGACACTACATTAAATTCTAGTCGATTCATCTGTGATTTTATTGGACGCATGCTCTTTACTTCAAATAGTTTATCAAAAATCATATTTCCACTCATTTCCTGATACTTCAATGTTCATTTCCTGTCACTGATATTTCAATATCAGTATACAAAAGTTCTTAAAATATTGCATTGCTTTCAGTGACTCCACCAGCTCAAAGAGTGCAATTTATTC
The DNA here is from genome assembly GCA_001485985.1 of Heliconius ethilla aerotome. Classification (NCBI taxonomy): domain Eukaryota; kingdom Metazoa; phylum Arthropoda; class Insecta; order Lepidoptera; family Nymphalidae; genus Heliconius; species Heliconius ethilla. The sequence goes on along the minus strand of FAPJ01013663.1, from coordinate 11,467 downwards.
TAGGAGAAGATATTAATGATTCCGCTCTCGAATCACATCCACTTTTTTCTGAAATGGAAGAGCTGGTTAAAGACGGTGACGAGTTAGAATGGAAAGAAACAGCTCGATGGATCAAATTTGAAGAAGATGTTGAAGAAGGGGGGAACAGGTGGTCTAAACCACATGTAGCCACACTTTCTTTACATTCATTGTTTGAGCTACGAAGCCTTATTTTGAATGGATCAGTAATTTTAGATTTAGAAGCCAATTCTTTGGAACAAGTAGCTGAAAACGTGTTAGACAACATGGTTATTGATGGCGGCCTCACGTATGATAGAAGAGAAAAAGTAAAAGACGCTTTATTGCGCCGACATAGGCATCAACATGAAAAACGTAATCATAATAATATGTCAAGACTACCGTTAATACGATCTTTAGCTGACATTGGAAGGAATCATTCATCTTGCAAAAGTGAGTATAATTATATTTTTCAATAAAATATAACTTCATATTTGCCTTATTATACCCGAATAGGTAAAATTATATGGACTCTGTGGCGATATTATATTAGATTTACAGGATGGTGGCTCTCGACCCTCCAGTTCGAGGAGTTGTCGGGGGTCCACCACATCTCCCAACACGGCACTCCTTCATGCTGGTGACGCAAGAGGCTCATATCTAGCCGTACCAGGTCAGAGAAGCGTGTAATGATATTGTGTGTGCATCAGTTCACCAAAATCACGCTCTATGACTGATACTCAACACGCAAGCACTTTTAAGCTACTTTTAACGTTAAATATACAATATTAAGTCTATTTCAGTGGTTTATCGTATTTTAAAATATACAATTTAATTATAAATTTACAATACAACTTAGGGTCACTAAATCTTTTGCCGTTGTGAACTATTGGCATTATATTCCAGTGGATGAAGGCGGTACATCAAGTGGACATTCTCACAAAGGAGAATTCGGTCGATTCCTAGGCATCTCTAATGCGGGTAACCGCTTATACATTTATCTCTCTTCATCGGTGTAATACACTTTTAAGCTGTAATTTATTAAATGTTTTAATTTTTTTTATCAATGTTGTGTATGCTCATTTTACCCTTGGGCTAAATGCAATTATGAATTATTTAAATATTACATGCTATTTTGGCTTATATTTTGCTTCATCTATTTTCGATGCTACTATAGATTGGTTACCAATAAAATATTAATATTTTAAGTAAAGATTGTACATATTTATAAATCTGAAAAATAAATGAATTCTAATAAGCATTACTTCCACTTTGTTCATTAGTAATTATTTTCACGAATCATTTATTCAGTTGGTATTTATTATCTCGTTAGAAGTTTGCAACCTCATTTTTATAAATACATAACTTTTATTCTAGATGTATACTTGTATTTATTTTTATTCTTACCTGCTCATTTATTCCTAAATAGATATCGGTAATTCTAGGTGCAGCAACTGATGAAGGCATGGTTAAAAGTCCTAGTAATTTATCTATGCACCGAAACCACAGTTCTGGAGATCTTCCAATGAACGGAGACTTAAATCACAAATGTAACACACATTTCATGCGTAAAATACCTCCTGGAGCAGAGGCTTCTAATATACTTGTGGGAGAAGTAGATTTTCTAGAAAAGACGTTATCTGCGTTTGTTAGACTGAAAACAGGTACTATAATGGGAGATTTGACAGAAGTACCGGTCCCAACCCGATTTATGTTTGTGCTGCTGGGACCTCCAAATAGTAATTCAAGTTTTCATGAAATTGGTAGAGCCATGGCAACATTAATGTCAGATGAAATTTTCCATGAAGTAGCATACAGAGCAAAGAAGCGAGACCATCTTCTAGCCGGCATAGATGAATTTTTAGACGCTGTTACAGTGTTGCCACCAGGAGAATGGGATCCAGCTATTCGTATTGAACCTCCTGCAGCAATTCCATCCCAAGATCCTCGTAAGAGACCAAATGACAATAATATAAAAGAAGAACCAGATGAAGAAGAAGAAGAACAAAGACAAAGAGAAGAATCAGGCTTAGCAAGAACTGGGAAACTTTTTGGTGGCTTGATGAATGATCTCAAGAGAAAAATGCCGTGGTATTGGTCAGACTTTAAGGATGCCTTTGCTTTACAATGCGTTGCGTCCTGGATATTTCTATATTTTGCTTGTCTTTCACCTATAATAACTTTTGGAGGATTGCTAGGTGAAGCTACTGGCAAAAATATGGCAGCTATGGAATCTTTAGTATCTGGCTTCGTATGCGGAATGGGATATGGATTCTTTTCAGGGCAGCCACTTACAATATTAGGTTCTACAGGACCCGTATTGGTATTTGAAACTATAGTATTTGAATTTTGTAAGCAAATAGGATGGAATTATATGTCATTTAGGTTTTGTATTGGCACATGGACGACGATAATTTTGATTACATTAGTGGCAATTGACGCCAGCGCTTTAGTTTGTTATATTACCAGATTCACTGAAGAAAATTTTGCAACTTTGATCGCATTCATATTTATATACAAGGTATAATATCTTTATTATTATTTAATTTTGATATTTTTCTATATAATTATTATCATTTTTTTTTACAGGCAGTCGAAAATGTTATTTCTATCGGCAGGAAAAACCCTTTAAAGACACACCCTGATGAAGTTCTCAATTATGAATGCTATTGTTTACCGAGCAATTACTCAAGAGTGCCGGAACAGTTTAATTGGTCTTCGATCGACAAGGAGTCTTGTCAGGTATCTAACTAATTGACTTTCAATGCCAAAATTAGTCCAATGAAGTGTTTTCTTATCTCGTACTATTTTATGAAGACAAAAAAATGTTTACTTTCATATTATAGTATAGACTATATCTAAACATGTGTGGTTATCTAATAATAATAATCTATTTTTAGCTGTACAATGGAACCCTGGCTGGAGCAGGATGTGATACGAAAGTGTACGTTCCAGATGTATTTTTGATGTCAATTATTTTATTCCTCGGAACGTTCACTATTTCTATAATATTGAAAGACTTTAAAAATTCCCTTTTCTTTCCATCTAAGGTAAAAAAAATTGTGCTTTACGTAGAACCGTTATAGTATATAAATTCTTATCTATGATTTTTTATATAATCTTTTCATTATTTCTTATAGGTAATTAAAGAAATTAAATATTTTTTTCAGATACGACAATTCATAAGTGATTTCTCTGTTATTATAGCTATATTGTCTATGTCTTTTCTGGACTTCAAAGTTGGAGTAAAAACTCCAAAATTGGAGGTACCCTCCGAATTTAAGCCGACACTCCCTTCTCGTGAATGGGTCATCACGCCTTTTAATGGGAACCCAGTGTGGTCGGCACTTGTCGCTATATTGCCGGCTTTGCTGGGAACGATTTTAATATTCATGGACCAACAAATTACCGCAGTAATTGTGAACCGTAAAGAGAATAAGCTGAAAAAGGGATGTGGATATCACCTCGACTTGTTTGTATTAGCAATACTAATACAAATATGTTCGATCATGGGATTACCGTGGTTTGTAGCCGCGACTGTATTAAGTATTAATCATGTAAATTCCTTAAAAGTAGAATCTGAATGTGCAGCTCCAGGAGAAAAACCGCAATTTCTGGGTGTCAGAGAACAGAGAGTAACACATATCCTAATATTTTTAACTATTGGCTGCTCAGTTGTACTGACACCAGTTTTAAGACACATACCGATGCCAGTGTTGTTTGGAGTATTTCTTTATATGGGTGTGGCTTCTCTAAAAGGACTTCAATTCTTCGACAGAATCCTTATAATGTTTATGCCACAAAAATATCAACCAGATCACATGTTTTTGCGACAAGTATGTCATCAACATTTTTTAAAATTTTGTTAAAAATTGTAATAAAAAAATAATACATGAATTTTATTTTAGGTCCCAATTCGACGCGTACATCTATTTACTGTTATTCAATTAACTTGTCTTGTATGTCTTTGGGTGATAAAATCATTCTCTACGACTTCTATCCTGTTTCCACTGATGTTAGTTGTGATGATAGGTATAAGAAAATCGCTAGATTTGTTCTTTACAAGACGAGAACTTAAAATTTTAGACGATGTGATGCCCGAAATGACTAAAAGGAATCAAGACGAACTTCGAGAACTAGGCGACGTTGAGGTGGGATGGTTTTCGAAACTATTAAGATTTTAAGAAACAACCACCCATCACATCACGTTAGTTCATGTATCATTGTAAAATATCATTTTTGTAACTGAAACATTTAGATATAGATTGTGTGTATGTGTGTCTAATTAACAAATAATAATTCCTTGTAGCAATTGTATGAAATATCCGAATTTCAAAAATCTTCTAGATTAAAAACAATTCTTAGGCTGTTCACTTGTAGGACACCAACAAGACTAATCCCCCAGCATTTCAAGAAAATCTACAAATTCCTCTAATTAATGGAAACATTATGAATATACCGTTGGCTTCAATTAATATTTCCGAGGAAATGAATAAAACCGGAATATGGAAACAAGTCAACAATAGTAATATAATTAAAAATCGAAATGATTCTAAAGATTCGAAAGCAAAGTCAGGAAAAAAGACGTAAGTACCCAAAGACGTAGACGTAGTAAAAACTTAATTTGAAAATCAATTTCAACCTAGTTCTTAAATTAGGTAAAATTTTATTCCATTTAACAAATAAAATAAATTAGAACTCTAATAAATGGTTATTTTCATTACTTTATCAAACTATTAAAGCTATATTTACATTCCAGTATTAAACATAAGAAACTGATATCAAAAAACGCACAATCGGAAATAGAAAGGCGCCTCTCCACGATGGACGAGGTGGAGGAAGACGACTCAGTGAAGGTCTGCATCCAAGACACAAAATTTTAACCTGATCGTATATGGGATATAAGAAGCACGGCATGGCACGCATCCGGCTTACGGCGCCTTTCTGTCTAATATTTTGTATAAACTATAATATTAAGAAGTATTCAGAAATGATTTATAGATGAAATTTATTGAAATATGGAATTAAAAATGTATATTTTCAAAATATTTTATTTTGCCGATAATTTATTTCTTTTCAAATAATCAGACAAAAGGCGTCTGTAACAGTCCTTAGTTGTATTGTAGATCACTAATATGTAGATACAATAAACATTTGTGTACAATTTTTGTAATGAAGCTAGTGAATCGAGTAGTCATTTAAAAACAAAATTAGGTCGATTATTTATTTCATTGATATATTTTACGTATATACTTACGAGTATTATATGTTTAAAATTCATTCAAAACTTGTTATTTTTCTGTTAGGCTTTCGGTAAGATAATTGTAAATTTAAAATATTAATTATTTCTGACATATACATGTGTTATGTTAAAAAATATATAATTTATACTATTCGTTATTAATATTGTAACTTAACTACAATAATATCGTGAATAATGAACAAGTATGATAAGTATATTTAATTTTTTTAGTAACCCCATACAATACTGCAGCTAATCTTTTGAACATCTCATTTATAACTTTTGTAACAATCATCATAAAAAAGCTTTGAGTGTTTTATATATATCTATATATATACATGGATTTTTGTCGTAATTTAGTTTTCTTATTTAATCTTTGCATGATATCCATGTATTTATAATTTTAAGTGCATGCTTGATATTTATTACTACATACGATAGCTTTTATTAAACTTGTAAATATTTTCACACGTATGCTATTTTTAAATGCCGCTATATCATTTAATTTTTTAATTTTACCTTTTTCTTGCCGCTTAAATTGTTTTGATTTGGGCGATTTTCAGAGCGATCTCCTAAGGCGCAAGGACTCGTGGAGTAGCGGACTTAAAAAGAGTAATACATCTGCTGAAACTTCAGTCTAAATAAATTAAGACGTAAATTTTATTAAACAAAATATAATTATAGTTTATTTTTTATACAAAAATATTTTTTCGCAATTAATGTCAAAAAACAGTCAAAATATGACTTATTTTTGACATATTGTAACTTGTTAGGTAGAGATTCCATTTGTCAAGTTTTAGGAGTTTGCGTTTTATGCACCGTGGCTAAGAAAAGTATAGATTTTCATGACAGGTATAATTTATAATAAAAAAATATTTTCTTTTTTATATCAAAGGAATTGCGTTCTATCTATGGTGCATTTTACTCAAAAATATTCCTTTGAAATGTTATTGATGTTTTATATATATTGGTATAATTTATTATTTTTTGTTAGATCGGCACAAACGTAGATTTAAATGTATGTAAGAAACAACAGTATTTTAGCCGTATATTAACGCAATGTGTCCCAGCTTCCTAGATTAATATATCTACATCTATATGTATATTATAATTATTAAGTGTGTACATGAATAACGATACTTTTATGCAATGCAATAGGTTTCCGTGGCGAAATAGTCAAAAATCCCTAAAATCCAACATCCAATTATTAATTAATAATAAAAATAATCATCCAACTATTAATTTTCTAATACGCTAGCCTACTATACCTAATATGGTAAATATTATATTTTTTTATTTATTTCAAAATATTCTGTTTTCTTTGCGTACTTTTTTCTTAAAAAAATATTTCTTAAGATATATTTATATAATTTCAAATATGAATTAGAAAGGAAACATCATTAGTTTCCGTTAATAATTACTTAGTAGTTAAATTATATATATTTTTTTTTAATTTAATTTTTTACCAATGAATATATGAAAGAATCACGTATTTATCTCACGAATACTATTATTATCGTAGGATAAAATGTTTAAATATAGGACACCTACAATAAGTGTACTCTACCAAGTGCCAATAGCGTAACGCCATTAATGATACATTGCTATTATTTAATGTTATACTCAATAATAATTTGAGGTCCTTCAATTGTTATTTAACCACTTTAAAGTAAGTTAGTAACTACAATTCTTTATACCTACCCTGATTCTCCTTTATAGTTTGATGAATTTCTAGTAATAAGATTTCATCCATTTTAACCAAATATTTAAAATTTCCGTACCAATAACAGCAACACGTCTATTATTAGTATAAAATATCTAATAATTGTACCTAATGTAATTTAATAATGAGCCATATCGGAATTTCATACGATTTCAAACTATAATATTTAGGTACCTTTAAAAATATCTGGATTAACGTAAAAAAATCAATTAGTATAGTCTACGTATAATTAATATTTTTTATCTGTTGCTTAAAATCTTCCTTTTATCTTCTTTACATTTTTTTTTAAATAATTTATTTTTAATATCAATATGATATCCAAAATTCCGGACTAGGTACGATCAAATTAAGTGAAGTCAAGGTACTTGCTACATACATAAATAAATAACTGTAATCTCGTTAAAATTTTAAGATTACATATAAAGCCTAGAATCGATATACATCTGTATATTATTATTCCTCATAATATAACTATGCATTGTATTAATTCGTGGTACAGTACGGTTAAAAAGTCGTGGCCGGTCTGGTTTGGTTTCACTCAGGAAAAAAATACTTAAAAGTAAGAATAATCCTAAAACCAAATCTGTGGTACGATCTACAGCCAGCAGCCACAACTTGTTGACCTCACTTATCTTATTCTGTAATGATTCTACTGCCTCTTATACTTTTTTCACTTACTATTAAATGTTTATATATAAACCTAACCTAACCTACATGTAGGTAAATCGTCCTTTTGATGTTAAATAAGCATGTAATTTTATAATTTAAGGTACCCGATTCTATAAAAAATATATTATTATCTAAGTGTTATTAAATATTTTATATTTTCAATAGAAAAGCAACCAGTTGTGAACTATGAATTTACTATATTTTTGAAGAAAAGTTATTATTTTTAATGTCAAGTATTATTTTTTTTATTCTCCTAAATAGGTAGTATTTCAGATTAATTCTAAGATTAGGTTTTCAAAAAGTTTAAAAAGATGTAAGTAACAATAAGAATTGTAAAATTTTATTATATTTTTTGTTCTTATATTTTATCTATTGTAATTAAAAAAACCCAAAAAAAACTTCACCATATTAATATAGAGTCGGGCTGTCAATGTTATTTGTATAAAAAAAGATGAAAAAAAAATAAAATGCCTAAATTAGCGAAACTTAGCTGCGATGTAGTCAATGTCTATTAAAATATTTAGTGTAACGTAATCGAAACAATTATTATTGTACCTGGCGATGGCGGGAAATGTTTGTTACATGAATTTGTATTGTTTTGGAGATATTTGTGGAGTGTTATGAATAAATGGTTTTATATACATATTGTTGTCTTATTTATATTTTATAGTTTATTGATACATATGTTTACTTAATGGAATTATTTTATCCAAGTTAGGAAAAAAAAGGAAAGTTGTTGTTTAAAAAATATTTACTTTTATAGATTTCCCGCGTTTTTAATTTCATATCTTTGTCAAAAAAGGATTAGAATATAAACTTCGTCAGTTTTATTAAACATAAGAATTAAGACACTGTTCCCCACGCACCGCAATGGAAATCGACACAACAATCATTTCAATGTACTTAAAAAGATAAAACTATCATGAAATCACTCAAAAAACATTATAAAATTAAACACAAGTAAATATAACCTAAATTAATTTAATTAAATATATAAACAATAATTAAATTATATATGATACAAAACTAACTAATTAATTCTTCTTTTTCTTCTGATCGGGCAGAAGTCCCATTTCTTCTTGGTACTTGCGTATAAGTTGTTCTTGAACATCTGGAAGGCATGGCGAATAGCGACTGTACTCCATACTGAATTCACCTTTGCCTTGTGTCATTGATCTGTGGGAAAGAAAATTTATATACATGTAATAAATCATAAAGCAATTAGTATAATTAATTATAAATAAATATTATTGTTGTGGTGGATTATGGATTTATTATACATTTAATTTGAACATAAGAAATTTTAATATTTACATAATTTTCTTTTGTAATAATTTTAAATATATTCAGGTAGTACATCTAATACTTCTTTCACGTCTTATTCAGGCAGTATGTCTAATACGATCTAAATAAGAAATACATGCAATCGCTGTATACATTATCCAATCATCATAAACTTTGAATATGTATTTAAAAAAAGATGGCATAAAAGGAGTGTTTAACTTCTACACTTAAAGTAGATTTGTTGAAGTGCTTTATAGGTACCGTACCTCCAAAGAAAGAAAAACTGTCTATCTGTCCGTCTGTCATGACCATTTATCTTAAGATACTTGGTAGTACCTAGTTGAAAATAATATAAAATCTTACGGTTTTTTTAGAGCACCGAAAAAAATAAGCTTGTAAGTCCAAGCAACAAAAAGATATGATATTATCCATCGTTTTTACTGCATATTGTATGAAATTCATCGCGTAATCAAATACATTTTAGCGTAGGTTCGTGTATGGAGTTGCAGAAGTGAAATTTACGATTACAATACAAACAAAGGAAAAATACAGGTGTATTATAGAAAAAAATAATTACAAAAATAAATTTATAGTTCATTTCATACAATAAGAGTGCATACGCCCACAAACTTAAGCTTGTCTTTTTTACCAGTTATATTTCCAGTTGAACTACAATTACGAATTTTGTGCGGAAATCATTGTCGCACTTGCACTTAACCAAATTTTTTGATAAAAAAAAATTACAAAACATATACAGTTCTCCTAATAGAAATATCCTTTTTCCAAACAACAACCAACCTCAATTCCCCAGCGTATCCAAACATGTTATTCAGCGGCACCTCCGCGTACAGCGTGGTCCACCCGTCTGCGCCCTCGTTACCGGTCACGATGCCGCCGCGTTTGTTGAGCTGACCCACCACCGCGCCGTGGAACTCCTCAGGCGTGGTCACTTCTACATACATTACGGGTTCCAGGATCTGCCACGCGCCGTCTTCGAATACTGGAAATATGTTTATTATTTTATGAGACTAGAACCTAGAATTTCTAAAGTCACTCGTAAATGTTAATGCACGATCTATACATGTTTCGTGATAAAGGAACATAAATAATGACAGCAAATTCAACTTATAGAGAATATGGAAGCACGGACCCTTTGTCAAGAGAATAAGGGACGAAATAATGACAATTTGGTTGGCTTTCGAGAACACAGTATCGATGATTATTTGGGGAGGTCACGTAAAAAGTATGAGGACACTACAAAAAAAATATGTTAAAATCTGTACATATACGAGTATGTTACCTTCTTTAACAGCTCCTTTCGCAGCCAAGAAAAATGCCAATTCACTAGAATCCACAATATGGTGGGCGCCATCTTGCAACCGGAACTTAACACCGGATATTTTATGTCCAGATAAATATCCCTTTTGACACGTGTCCAGGAAACCGCGTTCAACGCCGGGAACAAACTGTTTAGGTATATTGGTACCTATTGTTTCGTCAATGAATTCTAGAACTGAAAATAAAATTATTTATTTTATAATAATAGTCTTGTGTGTTTTTAAGATTTCCGCTAATTAAGGGCAATTATGTTAATAAGAAACAATAATCATATAATTTTTAAAACATGTAAATATAAACCATATATATTTCTGGTAAATAATTCATCAAAAACAGTTTCTGTTACAGTACACAATAAATAAATAATAATTACATTAGTAATTTTCTGTCATATATAAAATAAATAGGAAGTAAGCATTGATATTAATAGTGATATAAAGACATACTTATATTAAATTATAAATACATATAAAAACATATTATTTAATATCCACTTTAGTTATCTTACCAGTATTTTGATTAGGCGGCAGAGGCTCCATGACACCAGTGACCCTAGCGAACTGTCCCGCGCCACCGGACTGCTTCTTGTGTAAATAGTCGAAAGTGCACGGCGACATCATTGTTTCTCTAATTTTTGGTAAATTATATTAATTACTAGTTTATAGTTTATGCAGTGGCGTAGCGAGCTTAACTCGCGCCCGGGGCGAGATACTTTTACAGCGCCCCCAAGCTAACACAATATAATCTCATATCTATATACTAATTGTGCCAAAAACAATTAAATTAGTAATAAAAAATTTAAAAAATATATACCTAAAAGCAACCTTAGGTTTTCCCAGTTCAACGGGACAATTGTACTCTCTCTCCATTCTCTGCGCGTATATCTCTAAATGCAGTTCACCCATGCCGGAGACGACTGTTTCTTTGTTATCACTGTCATAGCGGAAATGGAATGTGGGATCTTCTTTTGTGAATCTGTGAAATAGTAAATTTGTTTTTTTTTATTGCTAGTGTACCCACATATAGTAGGGAAAGCAGAGAAAACATAGTGTTAAGACACCCCGACCCCACTTGCCACCCAATATTCGAAATATTGTGTATTGAGTGGCAGAACTCAAATTGCTTTGTCAGACTCAGGCTGTGCTTTGTCTTTCAGAACACGTAAATGAAAATACAACTAAAATGTAAATATAGTAAACTAGCGGACGCGCGCA
>FAPJ01013614.1:0-12382 GCA_001485985.1 Heliconius ethilla aerotome | reverse complement strand
ATTATCACCCACGCCGACATATACTACACGATTTCTATCGTAAATCGAAAAAATGTCAAAAATGATTTATGAAGGAAAAGTGACCGGTAAGAGAAGTAGGGCAGGGGGGGGATAGGGTTAAGAGATTGATGACATTGGACGAGGCGAAACAGGTATACAGAGACGCTCCGTTCACTCTGATTACTTCCACTTGTGATACAGCGGGAAGTTAAGTTACTAAAGTTTAAGAAATCCTAAGATGTTAATCGTACAACAGCAAAAATAAAAACATGATGTAAACAACAATTTTGATACTTCGTACGATATAAATAAAATTTTCATTCATTTAATAACTAAACTAGCTAATATAATATTATTCCTTAGGTTTCCAATTGGTTTGGCAACAAGCGTATTCGCTACAAGAAGAACATTGGCAAAGCTCAAGAAGAGGCCAATCTGTACGCCGCCAAGAAAGCCGCCGGTATATACAAATTCAATTTATAATTAAATTCATTTATTTTTATATATGTATGTATTTATATAATAAAAGATTTATTTTACTTGCAAGTGATCTTAATAAAAAAATAATTAACACTTTTATTAAATCGTTGGTGAACACTTGCATTTAAAACTAAATCTAATATTCTAATTTTAATATTAATTGATACGAATATATTAAATTCGTAAAAAAATATTTTAAAATTTACCATACATGGGGTACATTGACTGTTCTGGTCTGGTAATATGTCCTAACAATTTTTAGCATAAAAAATGTTTATAATTTATTAACGCTTATGCAAATTTTTGTTTTATCCTTATTTTATTAGTTTGTAACGCCACGTTATCACTTTCAAAAAGAAAATTAATTATTTATGAGATTGAGACTGAAATTGTGACTATATTAAAAATTCATTCCATACATTTATGTAATTGTAAAAAATATGTGAATTAGTGAATTTTGTTAAAAAATATGTACGGAAATAATAAAGTTGTAATTTGCATTTTGAATAAAGCAACTGTTTCTTACTTTTCTAGCTTTATGAAGCTAGTGATTCATTCACTTTCGATTATTTTAAACTGTCTATTTTGAACATTATATTTATCGGTATTTTGAGTGATTGTTTATAATTAAAAGTGTAGTTAGGACATATAACAGTAATTGGACATGTGAATGTACTGACGCGCGCGTGTTCCCCAGACCTGTCTTGGGCGGGCGCGGGAAGGCGCGAGGCGCGCTCGCCGGCCGGCATCGCCGCATACAACAGTAATGTCGCCCTTATAGGCTTTATTATACAATTATTTACACTTATTATATATGTCACATGATATTTACTAGTTTAGATGAGTTCATTTCAAAAATATATTTTAAATAATTTTTGAATGGCGTGATTGATCATGGTGATATTATAAATAGAATTATGACGTTATGGTCGTAAAAATATATATATATTAGATTGCCATACTGATTTTTATTGTAAACTAAAATACATATACATGATACGAAAAAACATAAATAACCAAACGCACTATAGAATTACATAAATAACCACATACCTAACTTAACCAAAGTGATTTAATAATTCTTAATAAAATTCCTATAAAAATCCAATTTGTATAGCAGCCGGGGCCTCCCCGTACTCGATGGGCGCGGCGTCGGGCACGGCCACACCCATGATGTCGCCGGCGCCCACGCAGGATTCCATGGGGTACTCGCTGCCGGCACCGCCTTACGACCAGCCGCAGCCCCCCTACGACGCCTCCATGGCGTATGACCCTATGCATCAGGATTTGTCGCCTTAGGTTGGTATATAGGGTCGTGCGGTTTTTCATTTCTTTGCTCAGTTTTATAGAATTATGATCTCTATTTTTGATAGCTATCAGTTTTATTTTTCTATTCAAAAATACTTAAAATTAAGCTCTATGTTTTAAATCACATTATGCTGACTTGAGTTCTAGACTGAAATTTACGTCGTCATTCCTCTAAACATATAGGGAATCTGCACTAATTTGATTCAGAAACATCAGTTTAGTCCATCAAAGCTGTTATTTCTTTTGAATTTATATTAAACATTAAAAGTTTAAAAAAGTACTTTTACTTACATTAGCCATGTTTATAGTCTAATTTTATATATAATCTTTTTGTTACAGATCTTGTTTCTAATCGTGCAGCTTCCACTGAATTGCCATTACTATAAAGCGATACCGAGATAGCTCATAGGACGTTGTATACTATAGATTATTAATATACCTTCACTTTATACATATGTCGTATGAAAATATTTATTTTTTTTTGTATTTTTTACTACTTCTGTCCAGTATTTATTTTATTATTATAACAAAGTTTATGTTAAATATATAATCTATAATGTAACGGCAGCTCTCAAAAAGTATTATTTAAAATTTGGCCCAGTGATTTCTAAAGTCATTATTCGGCAGTATTAATGTAACAACAGTGGCGGGATCTCGTTTTTATGTTCGCTAAATAAACATATTATTCTACGATGAATATAAAAATAATAAATATACGATGTAGTTTTAAGGACATAGTGTAATGTTTGTCTGTAAGCGTTTCACTGAATGATGCGTGGTGATGGCCGACGATGTGTTCTTACTGTTGTGTTGGATATAGTTTTTATAACACAAAAAAAAATATTATTGTCTAAAATAAATTGAAATTTTCCAAAAAAGTAAAAAATGTGTTTTTTTTACTTTTAGAAAAGGACAAACTGTGTTATAACATTCTTTTCTGTTATTTCAGTTTATTGATAGTTATGAGATAACTTTTTTTCTTTGATTCAGATATAAGCATTGTTTATTTTTGTTTAATAATTATTTTCTTTTAAAACCATAGATATCCATACATCTTATATCTGTAACAGAGATTTAAAATAGGAATATTATTTGTTTTCTCTGTAATGAAAGTAAAACGCCATCGTCGGCTTTCCCCGCGGCGCTGCCTGATAGTGTGCAATGATTATATTTACTAGAAACGTGACGACACGGATTTCTCTTATACACGCGATGTTCTTAGTAATTTTGCCTTTTATTGTAATCATGTATTCGTTCTACACTTGACAAGTTGTGAATCAAAACTATATATTATATTTTACGGTGCTACCATGTTTTGCTAGCACAAAATATTATTGTTTTCTCAATAAGTTTATAGTCCATAAGTTTATGTTAATGATTTATAATTATGAATATTTTCGTCGTTCTCCTTTAACGAAGCGTACAGATAACATATTATACAATTGTAATACGGATAGTTCCACTTAGTGATAGTTTCGATATAAAAATTATTAGAATTAAGTTAATGTGTTCTTGATCAAGATAGATATCTGAAACAGTATACGAAAAAGATAAATTTAATTGAAGTTAAAATTTTGCTGTGGAACACAAACTGCGACACGCCGCTGCTTTTAAGTCCTTTACATATTATTATAACTATTGCAAACTATTTATACGATTTTAATGATAGATTTTAATGAAATTCGATTTGGATGTTGTTAGTGATACGAGACGGCGGCGTGCACCATGTATACGACGACGAGTTCTATGTTATTGCGACCATCAAATTGATTAAATTACATTTTTGTGTAGTTATTTGAGCTTTTTTTATTTTATATCCTGAACCCTTACTTCTTAGTAATAAATATATTTTAATATTATTGGCTTAGAGTGTAGACATGCTAACACCCTGTTTAACGAGTCCTCAGACGATACGACGTTTTTAAAAAATAGGTCTACGTATATTATCAGGGTTTTACTATTTAAAAAATTAGGTCGATTTTGTAATGTTTAATCGACTTCTGCAAAGGAGGACGTCAATTGTAATCGTGAATGAATTCGATTGTATTTTTTTATATTTGATACCTTCAACCTTGACAGGCTGAACCGATTTTCATGATTCTTTTTTTGTTTGAAAGCTGGTGTTTCCCGTGTGGTTCCATTTTACTTTGATCCATTTCCGACAATGTTATCTATGAAAAAATCACATAAGTCTTAAATTTGCATTTAGTATGTGCCAGTGGCCGGACGGTCGGTCTAACTAACGGTCATTTTTCAGTCGGCTCAAAATGATATTGTAGGATTTTTCGTTTTTTTGTGTTTTTATATGTCCCGTTTAAAGAAAGCTATCCTAGCTTTCTTTAAACGGGACGTTTGGTTACGTTACTAATGACTAACACGTCAACCGTTCAATGATTTTTTTTATTGGCAAGGATAATCTTCAGGTAGTTTAATGAGTTTGGTTAAACCGGTTGACGTGGGCTTTTCTTTGTTAAAAATTATAATTAATTATTTTGTTAAAAATAATGTTATAAAAATGTACCTACAAAATGAAAAATTGAACAGATTTATCAGGTTAACACTCCAAGGTGACGATAATTGTATTCGTAAACAATACAATTCATTGAAGATAAAATCTGTTAAAATGTAAATTTTCACAAAAACATATAATATTTATTTACATTTGTGATTGCCTTAATAACTGATAGTGAGATTGTTTTTTACTTATCGAATCAATAAGTCTGTAGGTCGTGTTATTTGCAACATACAACCGGACAAGGTGTACAAGCCGTGGATAAATGCAATCTGAAATCTGATGAATTAATTCATTTTATCTAAAATGTTTTTTTTCTTTTGAGTTAAGAGCGGTTGAACTAGATATTTTAACAATGAGCTCCAGGTCTCAGCTTCAGGACGTCAATTTCTATTTTTTTATCACGCTGTATCCCGCATGTACCAAGTGCTTAGATACTTTCCCAGTTTCCGCACAATTTTCGGGGCGTTGCGTATTTAGTGGCGGAAATCAACGCCGCGTTTTTTTAAATATCGGAGAAAAAAAAATTGTTTCGTTAAATTCTCCATTTATAAGTATATTCAGCAAGATTAAGGCGAGTTGGCTATATAAAGGATATTTTAGTACTGCGCTCCGCCTTGACATCTGTTAGTAATATTTTTTACTATCAAAGTCATCGATATTCGGTCAAGGTGTACCATTTTGCAGCTCGTATGGAAACAAATTATCCGTTTTAATCCCCTGTAGAAGTAAGATACTATATTGCAGAGCTGAAGTAATAATAAACAAGATGGTTTTTTTAATTAGGATCATTTTTCTTAGCTTCACACTATATCTTACAGCTGGGTAGGCAGAGGGAACCTGAGAATAGAGTGCCATAGCAATCCGTTCCCAATTAGGATACTTTTTATTTTAACGTCACGCTGCATTCCGAGGAGGGGGAACCTAGTTTTAAGACACTTCGTTCCCCATTTTCCTCCAAATTCTATTTTGCCTCGATAGCGACACCAAAGCGAAGAAATGAAAAAACTAAATATGTCATTTCCTCGAGTGCGAATCGAACCCACAATCTGCCGCGTTTACGGTTACGTTTTGTGCCCCTGCGCCACGACTGGCCTATATCTATATTGTTTGCTATACTCCCAAATACATCAGTCAGTAAAGAGAACCTATTGTTTATTTAACAATGTTTATTGATATGTAAAATTTTGTCTGTAGAGCCCCGTATTTTGGTAATATAATAAGTAAATTGTGTGAAAAACGACGATGCTATCTAGAAAATTTTCAATATTTTATAAATTTAATTCTTTATTTTCTAACATTTCATAATAAAATTTATTAACTGAAAAGTCTCAAAACTTCGTTTGAAATAAGTAAGAATATATACTATTATTTTCACTAATGGGGGTGAATATTAAAATTAATTAATTTACTACGTACTCATTTACTTAAAATTCACTTTCGAGAATACACTTGACCTACGGCGCAAGTGAGTATAACCATATACATATTTATTCTGTTTACATTTCATTTAGAGTGAAAAATACACTTCTACTAAGTACTAGGTGTTAGTCACCGATACGTTGTCTTTTCTTATGGTATTTTAGTATTGCTTTTGACTCGTAAGGTGATACCTGTGTAAGTGGTAGTAATGATAACATATCTATTAACTATAAAGAGTTGTATTCTCCGAAACAAGAGTTGTAAGTAGTAAATATTTAATTCGCTTCAATGGAATTCTTCCTTTATTTTTTAATGATTTTGTAAAAATTAAGTTAAAAATAACCTTATGACTGTATTATTGCACAATGTTTATGTTATTTTTGGCGTTAACAGTGTAATATTTCGGATAAACAACTGTAATTCGCTTACATGTTTTATTTTTTTGACATTTGACGTTTTTCTGTTAATCTGTATGTTATCTCTTACCATTAAGCCACAGATAAATCAATGTTTTATAAACTATTTAGTGATTAAATGATAAAATACCTACACCTATAAATATTTTGATTAAATTATCGACATAATACCTTATATCAATGAGTTATTATGAAAAACAAGCATACGAATTTATATTATTTGCTTTTATTGGTTCATAGAATTCAGACTTATCATTTGTAACTTGTATAATAAATAATGCTTTTTGGCAACTTGTTATTTCAGTAATTTTAAAAGTATTTAAATAATTATCAAATATTTTTAGTTAGTAGAATGGCCAGTATCCACAGTGCTTATAAGGAGGATGTACATGATGTTCCAATGTCTGTGATAATTCGTCCTTTTATTCCCGAGCTAGATGAAAACAAAGTTAAATCTCTTATGGACACGATCGAGGTAAAATATTATTATATAACTAAAAGAATTTAAAAACAATTCATAAAAGTAAAGCTTATATTGCTCGAGGCCGTCGTGGTAGAGCGGCACAAGTGTGTGACTTAACGCGACGGTTGTGGGTTCTATGCCCACTCGAGGAAATAAAATATGTATTTACATTTATATTTTCAAGTCTTCGCTTTGGTGTCGAGACAAAAAAGCGGCATTGGGTTCCGGCACTCAACACGTCTCCAAAATTCGGCGGAAAATGGGGAACAGTCTCTTAACAATTGGTTCTGTCTACCCTGTGTGCGGGATACAGCATGAAGCTGATTTAATATTGCTTTGATAGTAGCTGAGAGCTACGATTACGTAGATAGTGGGTTCGAGGTAGTCCACTTTTTAGCACCTTGGTTGTAATTCCATCTCGCCAATAGAAGGTTTTTCTTGTAAGAAAAAATTAGAAAATGAAAATTAAGGGTCACCAATTAAATTTTTCTCTTAATCTTTAATTAATAATCTTTTAATTCATAATTAAATTCTTTTTATATTTTGCTGTTGGAAAAATGTGTTGGACGTTAAAGTTTAAGCACGACGGCGGTGTTGACTGTTGTGCGGTCAATAGCCACTCGGACTTCGTCACAGATTATGACAACACGACCGAAACAGTAAACAAGCGATTGTACTATAGATTTGACCTATCACCTCTGCATTAATAAACTATTCAACTAAATTACAAATTACGCTAAAAAATGACATGAAAATGAATTCATTAGATTATAAAAAAACTGACATAAGAATTCTATTGTTCATTCATTTCAGAAAGAAGAACAACAAGGCTTAGTGCCGCCGATAGACGTGCTATGGATAAAAGGGAGAGAGGGAGGTGATTATTATTATAGTTTCGGAGGTTGCCATCGTTTCGCGGCGTACACGCGGCTGAACAGACCTACAATACCAGCCAAACTGGTCAAATCTACTGTATCAGATTTAAGGACATATCTTGGCAATAGTACTCCAGATTTGAAATAATGACTCATACGTAGACTTTAAACCGAATATGAGTCGATTTTAAAAGTGGTAATAAATTTTTGGTATTAACACTGAAAATAATTAATATAAATGTTGATAAATAATAGTATATGTATTGTAAATAACATAATTGAATGTTTATTGTTATCAAGTTGTAAAAACAACTGTGGAAGCTATAGTTTATGTGTAAATAAGAACTATCAATAAAATGGATAATTATAAATAAAACAAATTATAAATCTCCGTTGTATTTATTGTGGAGTCCATACCATACCTAGCTACAGAACAATGAGATATGCCGTTTTTGTATACATAATATATTTACAAACATCAACATAAATAATATCAAAATACTTTTAGACTATATTTGCCTCCTGGGTGCGTCTGTCCACTACTTAAAAAGCGTATTGAACACAAAAAGTTAGCACCAAGCATGGCGTCTTATGCTAAAAAATATACAATTTTAAAATAAACATAAATATCAACTTAAAATTTACAATGCTTGATGCATTTGATTTAGGAAATTAAATTAAATTGGCTCATTTTGCGCATCGTCAAATAAAGTTTATTGGAAGATTTTTTTTATTTGTTATTTATTATACATGAATTAAAATAATATTTCGTAAATGAAATATTCACAGGAGGTATTTACAAAATTAGTAATTAAATTGTATATTAGCACATTTAGAGATCATATATGGTTGTTATTAAATAAAAATGGTAGTTCATTAACAAAAAAATAATTGATTTTGGCACTACTGTAGAAACAAATTATAAAACAAACTATTTTAAAAATTATAAATAGATTTTCTACACAAAGCAGGAGATATATGTTATATATGATATTCATTAGGAAGAATTTAACATAGTGTTTCTTTCAAGAACATTATTTATTTAATTCTTATTATTTAACATTATGAAAAATATTAGATGAAATATCTTTTTAATACACTCTTTACTTTTTGTTAAGATTTAAGGATAGAACATATCATTATATGGTACGAGACCATTTACCATCCATAGTCTAACACATATTAGTGTTAATAAAAATTTCGTCTTTAGACTTTAATTTTAAATATTTAAATCCTTTAGGTACAATTGGTTTGACATTTATTTCTACATTACAAATAAACAGTCATACATATTCTCATTGGATCGATAGTTTACATACACATTTATATTTACAACATTTAAGACACCATTTTAAATATTAATCATTAAAATACAATTCGCCATTGATTGTACATAAAATTGGTGGGTTTAAAGATAAACTTTGAATCTAAAAAGCGTAAGTTACTCATATTTAAACATATTATTGTGAACAATTCTTTAGGCACACATAAATTGCATGAGCATCCATCATTCAAAATATATTTGCATGTAAATATATTCCATCTACTTATATCATATAAATTTGTGTAAATAAGTGAAATTAATATATATTATATAGAAAATAATAAAATGTCCATATATCATTGCAATATGTTCCTTCATACATTTGTAAGTGCCTCATTATTGATAAAAAGTGCAATTTTTTTGATACTAGACATAGTTTTCACCAAATCACTAGTTTAAATGACATACATCAAATTATTTTATATTTAATCTGTTACTGGAATGTAAAAAAAAAATAAAGTAAATTCTTTAAAGTATTGTAAATATCTATATAAGAATTAAATTGTTGAAAGAAAAATTTGGCACTCAATCTCACTTTATGTATTTGAAAGTCTAAAAGAAATTAATTATTTTCTTTTATATAACATTTTTAAAATGTTTTACTATCTGTTCCATATATTTAAAAAAAATATGCAAACTATTTTTGGGGTAAAATGACGGTTATGGCCTAAATATGTGTAAACTTTTTTAGCATGTAACTATGTGTAAATTTATGTCATGGCATGGAAATAACACTAATTATACTTATATTGATTAAAATGTGCGTATCAAATTCAACACTAGGTTAGACAAAATATCAAGAGAGCATAAATTAAAAGAAATTATATAAACATGATATTAGGTTGTCCTAAGTGTAAAAAAATTATAAATTGATTGCTTTTTTGCCCAAAAAAGTGTAAGCTTGAAACTCCCTACATTATTTTATATAAAAATTTGGACTGGTGTAAAAGGCAATTTTCAATAACCACATAGATATATCATTAATTTCAAGAGATGTATATTAATTATTTAACTTTCTTGAAATATGTTCTAAATCTTCAAGCGATACTTACAACATTATGCTAACGACATTGCATTGAGATTGCATTGACAGGATATGATTACAACATTTAAAAATACTATCTACACTATCTATGACTTGAAAAAATAACTTATATAGTTCACAAAAATAAATATACATTTGAATAACTGTCTAGAACATCATTTTTAACAGTCATATAATATTCCATATTCTGATAAATCACAAGCTAAAATTTCACTGGATAATATATTTTTTCTTGCAAAATCAGCACTATTTACTTATTTCTTAATAATATTACGTACAATAATAGTTTTAAGAGTAAAGCAATAGTATCTATTTAAAGCATTTTATCATATCAGCACAACAAGTAACACTTATTAAGTTCAACATTAATTTAGTTCTCTACTAAATTCCATTAAGTTACGACATAAAGCATCATTTTCACATAATATGACCATTTCTTATATCATCATAATTGATACCATTATCTACCATAATTTCATAGACAATACTCCAATATTTTTGGTGTAGATAACATTTTTTTTTATGGAGTCATTAAATCTGTGTCAACACACATGTGCAGTCTTGACTAGACCTTTGTTTGTGACAATACTACACATAATATTTAATTTATATAATATAATATCATCATTATTATTTCATACCATTACCTTATTCGTAGTTTTGATTTACATTAAAAACATAGAATCCTATAACATAATCACTCAGCACATACCACTATCCCATTGAAGTGAACACACTCTCGTTCCAGTACACCATTGAGTAACTAAAGTATTTACACTCTCGTTTATCACTGTTACTTTAGGGACCATCCATAAATTACTTCACACAAATGTCATAATTATTTGACGTCTCCCCTTCCATATTATAACTAGTCACATGTAAGACCCTCTACCTAATATGACATGACATATTTTTGAAATTAGGACTCCTCTCAACTTTGTCACACAATATCACACTCCATCGACATCTAAACATGTGATATAATTTATGGACACTCTCTAACACCATATCCTTATCATCATCAGTTGTCATTGTCACTGTCATTCTATACCATATCGTCATTGTCATCCGGCGATAGATCATCATCATCGTGATTGGCGGCACCAGCGTTGGAGGTGCTTGGCTCGTCGTTTAATGACAGTGCAGCAAAGTTAAGCTCGCGGTCGGCGAGGCACAGCTGACATCAGTCTAACGCCCCTATGCACTCCGGATCCTCACGCACACACTCCTTTGGGAAATAGCCTGATCTATTATCGCCCTGAAAATAGTATTTTATTAGTGTAGTTTGCTTATGCTTTGTAGTAAGTCTTATTATTAGTTTTTTCAGAGGCCAGAAATGAAATATTTAATATTTACATATCTTCGCTCTGGTGTCGAAGCAAAAGCGCGGAACTAGGTTCTACCAGTCTACATGCAATGCGTCCAGAATTCAACGGATAGTGGGAATGTAGTTTTTTAACACTTGGCTTTCTTTGCCTACACTGCGCGTAACGCGTACTGATAAAGTTAATCTTTATACAAAAAAAATTACAACGTTCTGAATAAATATATTTCAAAAACGAATTTCCATACCTTATCAATCGTTCGTCCTTTCCACCAGCCTCGTCCATCGCCCTCCTTACTAAGAACGAGGACTTTAGCTCCAGGGCGAAGTGCTAATTGCGTTGCCTCTAAAGGCCGAAAGTCATGGACCACTGTCGCTACTACACGTCGGAATGGCCAGCGGAGGTTCGAATTTAAACTGGGGGAAGGTAGCAATATTTTAATACCAATAAAAATATATAGAACTCAAAATTTAAGCCTTAAAAGTCTTTTATATTTAAAATAGTTTGATTAACCACTCTGGTAAAACAAAATCAAACAGATGTCGCAAAAAGTTGAGAATGATAAGCTTTAAAATATGTTTTTATATTTCCATCCTGCTTTTTACAAGGGGATAATCATAATTATATCATCGGCTTAGAAAGGCAGTTGTTCAATGTTTCGAACGAAAAGTCGAAAAAAATTGTCTTCAGGGTACCTAGATACCCTCTACCTATCCTATTACGAGTACATGCAGGATATAGTACGAAGCTAAAAGAAAGATATAAAAGAGACATACCCAACAAAATTCTCCGACAAGCTCGTCTTTTCATAATAGGAAATCAGCTCGACGATGCTTCGGAAGAACCGAGACTCCGATAGGAAGTAGTGCGGCACTTGATCTATTGGCTTCCGGCATACACGCATGTGTTTTACTGTGTTGTCGGTTCTATAGCAAGTATGAATTGTTTAATTTAGTACTAAATAAAAATATGCTGCTCTGCTCTGTAAGCTTAAATGCAATGTTTTACAATTGGTCCTTAATATAAATATTATCATTAAAACTATTCTTTTTTAATTTTTTATGTATATCCTATGATCCAATGTAATACTCTTCTACTTGTTGCTATACGTCTACTTGTTGCCATAGTTTACTATACTTAACTACTGGGCTGGCATGTACGGGAATTTTTTTTTACATTTTTTGAGACAATATTATATTTTTAACCGACTTC
>FAPJ01013608.1:0-11877 GCA_001485985.1 Heliconius ethilla aerotome | reverse complement strand
GCGTAGCCGCGTTCGGGTCGACTAGTATACTTATATGACACGTTAATGTGTCGGATGTTTCCCTAATTCCACCCCGCTGCGTGAGTCGGCGGTTAAGAAATTAAGAAAATGCCGTCCGCCGTCTCCATGCCACTTAAGATCTTATATTGTCTTCTGGATAGTTTTTGTTCTAATAAAACCCTTAATTTTCTTAATGAGTGTAATAACATGGACTCTTTATGTTTGTTTATAAGTTTTTCGTGAAATCGTTTTGTTTTCTTATATAGAAATTTGTTAATTGTAATGGAATATTGGATTAAAAATTATTTAATTACAAGCTAAAGTGAAAATAATATGATTGACTGCGCTTTTACATGGACATTAGAGGGAGGGAATGAAACAAAAAAGATTGCTATGGATGGAAATCGAACTAACTATCTTCGCGCTATGCGCTGCCACGACGACCTTGCTATTTTTACTATAATATAAAAATTATATACTTATATCATATATAATATATTTCAATTAAATATTATGCTTAATCCCTATAAGTGACACCCACAGCAATATATTAACGGAATGCAATTATACGTCGAGGCGTCAAGACACGGGACGTGGGGTGCGTTCATTTTCTGCAAACTGAAATGTCTGAATGACTTATTTTAAGTAATAGTTTCTGTTGACGACTTTGTCTGTATGGAATTTAGATTTGTGTAAAGTGAACTTGATAAAATGTTAAAATAGATAAAAAGTATCTTGTAGAATCGTGGATATAAAGTATCCTGTACTACCATGAATGAAAAGTATCTTATTCTACTCAGGCTATAACTTTATACTCTCTTGTCAAAAATAATTAAGGAAGTTCATAAGACTAGACTCATTGCTTGAGCGCTTATAACTAAACAAGTCTTAGAAGTCATTTTAGTAGTTTCAAAAATGATATATATATATATATATAGTTTATTTGTAAACAAATTTGTTTACAAATAAACTATAGAAAGTATCGTACTTTATTCACAGAACAACGTATAAAAATACAATTTTATACTAAATTATAAGCTATTTCACAGTAAAACTGTTATTAAACCATATTAATTCGTTTCACAACTCAACCAAGTGTGAAATCTAAACATAAGAAAAACAAATAGTAAAGGGTACAACCCTACCGCGCTGATGTAACCGGACGTCACCCCTAAGAATTAGCGCGTGCCTATAGGATTACCATAGCGGCCGCAAATGAAGAATTGCTGATGCCATGCTATTTGAATTAACAGCATTATCATATTAAATACTAGTTAGTATTTAATGAGGGTAGTCATGGTGCAAGGATACAAGCGTGTGATTGTATGTGACAGGTTGTAGGTTCGATTTCCATTCGAGGAAATGAAATATTTAATGTTGTTATTTTCTTGCTCTGGTAACGAAGCTAAGTGCGGCGTTGAGTTTTGCCTCTCAAAATGCAATTCCTTCATAATTTGGTGGAAAGTGCGAAGTGTTTTAACGCTTAATTCCCAAGATCTCTCTGCCTAACCTAATCTTCGAGTATATGGGGGAAGCTAAAAAAGTACTACTTAATAGAATAGTTGTTGAATTTCTATAACAAATATTAGAACAGAAATTGAGTTACAAGGGAAAGATATATAATTATATCTTTTATAAGCATAATGACTTTGTTTATAATGAAATGAGCTTTCCAAGGCAAAACAAAAAAGTTCAAAGCTCATTCTTCAACCATACATAATTGATATTTAATATATAAGTGCACATGAGTCACACACAACATTGTAGCAAAACAAAAAACCAACCAACTTTTTGCACATATTTGAGCTTTGAGCATTCAGAACCAAGTTTATGAGAAATATGCCTCTAAACTTTATGTTCTACGCATTACTTACTCGTTCGAAATAATCCAAACAAACTGTCTCTCCTCCTGCGACACTCTGCGTCGATTAATTTTACATATCCAAGTCCGTAACTCGCGTAACTCGCATCGTTCGTAAATAACGTCTTAATTTTCTAAGTAACAGAAACTTTGTTTACATTTCGATACCGAAACGTCACATGTACCGGCACGAAGTTTTGACAGATACAGAGAATAACAAAGAGATGCACCGTCGCAGTGAAAGTAAAGCACTTTAATACGTTTTTTGAGGAACGAGAGCTTAAATCGTGAAAATCCTGTTTTATATTAGTATTTTCAGGTCGTTTTTCGTATGTCCGTCCGTCACACAGTTTGCGTTAGTACTGAGTAGTGACCACAGCTTAGGGCGCCGGCCACGCGGCCGTGTGTGCGTGTGTGAGCTTTTGCACGCGATCTCCTCACGCTGCTACGAGTGGGGGGTGCGTCGGTGTGCGTAACACTCTTGTAAGTATGAGGCTAGACTCATTGACTGCGACCCTTATTGTATTGTATGAATGTGGAAAAATTATAGTCGACCAATGTTTTGCCTGGAACGGCGATGGGCATTGTTTATGGGCACAGTGTGGGCACTTAGATCGCCCAATTTGCTCTACCATTAATGTTCTCTTGTATTGTCTCTCAAACACTATATCTTTTGCTACAATTAAAATCTGTATTTGTCATATAGAGTTGGTACCAAGTTGGTAAGAAGTTGTTCTTATTTTTTCAAGGTTAATGTACTGGATGAATTCACCCGAATATTAGTTGGAATATTTCAATGATAAATGTTTCTATATCTATATTTGTAAGCAGAAATGTTATATAAAAATAATAATACACCCTCCTCCTAATACATTCACTGGTCAAGCTCTTAACGCTGTGACGCTGTTATCTCGATTTAACACGCATAACGCTAGATAGACTGAGGGAATCTAGTGTTAAGACACTCTGTTCTCCATTTTTCACGGAATCATCGATACTGTGCGTATTTGGCGGCAAAAACTCAATGTTGTCCTTGTCTTGTTACCAGAGCGACGAAAATATTTAATTATTTCTTTTCTCCGAGTGGCATTCGAATCCACAACCGTCACGTTGTACCACGTCGTCATTATGGTCTCAGACGAATTACTATATTATGTAGGATATACGTAGTAAATATAATATATATGACGAAGGCAGAAGTTTTGCAATTAATACAAACGAAATTTATACGAAAAATTAAAACTTTCCACAAATATGTACTATTAAACAAGATTAACTAAAACAAATATATCATGTAAAGTCAAAACTTGCTATCAAAGTTGAGATTGCACATTTATCTCGTAGTACAGTATACAGTATGAGCACGAGCGCGCACGGCCGCGGCTCCATTAAGACATTTTTCTGAATCATAAATCTATACGATTCATCTATAGGTAGGTATTTATTAGATACAGATATGAGTACTTACACACTTTAAATATCAAAGGCTATAAATAAAGTTTTGTTTTTTTTTTAAGAATTTAATTTAAGGAATTTTAAGAATGTAGTTACTTCTGTATTTATTCGTAGATTTTAACCTACTGTCAGGTAAATTTGAGGTCAAGTTCATTTAAAAAAAATAGCCTTGAAAATTGTTTTCATACTAAAAACAATATACGCATATCAATCAACCTATCAAAAGCGTTCAAATTTGATTGAAACGTTCAAACAAAAACCTCGAACTCATTATACTTAATAATTATAAGTTACCTCGTTTAATTATTCCCTTCGTTTTGTACTAACAAGAGATCCCCGCCCAACGCTCAGTAAGTACTACCGAGTGCCGGCCGTTTAACCTGTCTTTAGTATAAAAGAACTTTTGTTTATGATCACATTCACATGTGAACGAACTAATGAATGAGTGAATGGTTTATTGGCCGATCTAATATATGATGGCCGTAATTAAATAATGGAGAATAAAGAAAAATTCTGACATTTGTCGAGAGGCCTATGAAGAATAAGGCAGATTTTATAGGGATACTAGCGATCCGCTTGTGGCATTGCCCGCGAAATTAAGGAGGTATTCGTGTTTTTATATAAGAACTAGAAACTCAATCGCGACTTCACTCGCTTAAATTTATTTCTATTTAACATTTTTTAATTACAAAGTATCTTATGTTTTTTCCTATACCTCTAAAAATATGTTCAAAGTTTCATGATATTCGGTTGAGTAATTTGAGCGTGAAAGCGTTACAAACAAACTTACATTCATTTGTAGTCTGAGATTTCTATTTCGGGCATTAATTTAATAATTTTAATAAAATATTTATTTTAAAAAGAAGTATTGATATTAAAAAAGAAGATTTCGTTCACCAACAAGACTATTATGACCTTGCAAGATTGGAATATACGCTTTATCTTCCTTTTGGTTGGTAGTAAGGCTACTGGACCCACCATACTTCACTCCATACAAAATACAAATAACTACAAAATAACAAAAATACTCATTAAAATATACAAAAATCTTTTATACATGTTCATTTGATACGTAAATTATAAGTTTTTTCATATGAAAAGAACGAACGGTTCACCCAACAAAGGAACCCTGTACTTACGCGATAATGGCTGTCCACTCGACCAGTTAAGTCAGTACGAAAATTAAATAGAATTCCCGGCATATGGCGTTCGGCGGAAACCCGTATCGTATAGCCTTTTGGTATTATAATACGCACTCATTTCTTGACCGTCACAAAGGAGACAACGAGATACACGGCTGACGCGGGCTCATCCGGAGGGGTTCTTTAAATTCGTTTTGTTTTTGGTCTAAGGCTAATTTTATTTTGATGAAACTTATTTAAAATTAAGTATTATAATATGTATGCGTAGGAAAATGTTATAGATTTTATAATTATTGGTTTAATAGTGAAATTATAAAATAATGTATGAATATAAAAAAATGTA
The DNA here is from genome assembly GCA_001485985.1 of Heliconius ethilla aerotome. Taxonomy (NCBI): domain Eukaryota; kingdom Metazoa; phylum Arthropoda; class Insecta; order Lepidoptera; family Nymphalidae; genus Heliconius; species Heliconius ethilla. Next base: position 7,076 of record FAPJ01013608.1, on the reverse strand, counting down.
AATCTTTTTTGGTCATTAGAGTAGCATCTGATTATAAACGTGACAGTTGTGGGTGTCTTCTCTATTCAGCGGAATTATTATTTTTAAATATTTTATTTCTCCTATCTTGTAACTTAGAAGGTGTCATTGGTTTCCGCCACTCAACACGCAATATCTCGAGTACCGAATTAAGAAAGTGTAGAACGAATTTCTTGATGTTCGTTTATCCTGCAATGCAGGATAGAGAAGAAATATGAAGCTGGTAAAAATATCAATTATAACAACAGTTAGTCAATTGAAGAGATAAAAATATATCACTTGATCTTTGAAAATACAAGGTGGGTCCTCCTTCAGTAGACAATACTGAAGAAGAGAGATGAGGTTCATAATAATGGCTGAAAGTAGACATGACTGTAGACGTCCATTTTTTTTTGGCTACTCTGTTATTTTTTTCAAAATTTCTCGGTCTTCCAATTTTTAAATGGCGGAACTCCATACCGCGCTTTGCCTCCGCTACCAGAGCGAGGAAATGAATATATGATATAATGAATGAATAAATTTAATATTGAATTTTCTTGACTGGAAATCGAACTAACAACCTTTCGTGATTACAGTTGCACGCTAGTGCCCCTATGCCATTGCTTATGCCATCAAGTAAAAGCTTATTGTGACTTCGTAGTTGTATTTTACATTTAATAATTTTAATGTGACAATATACATATTTCAACAAAAGTTATAGCAGTTTTATAATAAAAAAGATATGAAATATATTAAATTTAATAACTCTTGTCTAGTATTGATACTTCGAGGTATTTTAAAAAGAGAGAAATACAATTGTAAATTATTTGCTTGATAATATCATTATTTATGTCAGATCTCATCAATAGTCTCTTTTAAGTACTGAACTAAAAGTCATATTAAGATCTTCTATATTATATGGACCAGTAAGGAGGATGTTTTACTGCGTAACACGGACAATCGCGAGCTTTTATTACTAATGCTTGAAAAGCCTTGTGTTAAATTGGCCGCCATTCACTTCAGCTTGAGAGATGTAACATGAGGGATATATTTTAGACTTTTTTCTTTAATTCTAATTGTTAGTGTCTAGTGTTAAGACACTCCGCTCTCCATTTCCCGCTGAATTCAGGAGGCACTGCGTGTTGAGTGGTAAAACGCCGAGCATTGCGTAGAGACCAGAGTGAAGAAAAGAAAATATTATTATTTCTCACTGACATGTACTCGATATCTATATTCTATTTTTAATAATTTAGAAATAACAATAAAAATGGTATATTTTATCGCTGCATCAAATTTATTTCATTTAGTTTCTTAGTTTTTTATTACGCGTGGGTATGAGGCGTGCCATCTTTAAAATTGAAAGTGACGTAAGTGCTGTTTTACTACGCAATCGGCGGGCGAAAGTCGTAAATCAAAGTTTTAGTGTCGAAATGTTGGGATACGCGGGCCACTGGGGTGGGCTGTGCCCATTGCTTTAAAAAAAAATAACTCAAAGAAACAATATAACAATGTCCATTTGTTGGAAGTTCAAGATGACTGCTCGCTAAAAAATATTTTCGCGTTGACATTGTCTCGACTGCTTAAATATGTAGAAGCTTGCAATTTTTTTTTGTTTATTTTTTCATTGTTATAAGTATGGACAATAGTTTTACAGCTTGTTGATTATATTTATTTCTTTTCTCTAGTTGAGAAATTAGGTTAAAATATTTAACTTTTTGCATTCACGAAAATATTCAGTTATATTTACGCGATATTTTAAGATAGGCAAATATAGTTCAGTTTTCAGTATTCTTATCATAGTATCATGATGTAAGAAATAAACAACTAAAAATAGTTCTTTTAGCTTTACTTAGCTCGTAAATAACAAAATAGGTAGGGAACCTGAGAATCCAGTGTTATGACACTTAATTATCTATTAAAGCACTTCCGTTCCTCACTTGTCACTTGTCTTTGCCCTATGCCATCTGGCTTTGATGGTCTTAGAAATCAAATTTCATTATTAAATATACATATACTTATTTTTTATATACGTCCGAAAGTGGGGAATGGAATGCTTATCAGGAAGTTTTTTCTGCGTGGTCTCTGATGAAAAAGATGATGCATAAAAAAAGTGAAGTTATTTGGAATAATATTGCAGGAAGAAAAATTACTCGAGATTTTAATTTTTAAAGCGCGGCGTTGAGTTTCGTCAATCAATACTTTCTGTTACGAAAATTGGGCGATAAATGGAGAACGAGGAGTTTTAACATCAGATTTCCAGTGCCTATACTGCTAGAAAAAGAAAAAAGTATAAAATTTATGGTTTCCAATATAATTTAATAGCTTGTTCGTCTAAATTAAGAGATAACAGTTAGCTATTAAACTATCACCAGATAATAAAAGCGATGTATTGTGGAGAAAGATAAAATTGTTATGAGGTAAAACAATACGTCCACCGCAAATCTTATGCTTTGTACGACGTAACAATGTTGTAAGGCAGTAATTGCATGGATTTTTTATTTAATAATATTTTTTTTAATAATATATAACATACAGATATATTTTTTATTTTAATATATTTCAAGGTATGTATCGACACAAAAAAGGATAATGTTAAGAAATTTGTAAAATTCGTTAAACATAGAAGGATTCGAACCTGGTACTCTCGGGAACTTTTAAATTTTTTCCATTGATATATTAGAAGTTGTTGTAGTGCAGCGGTACACACTCTGACTGTAAACGCTGCGGATACGATTCCTATTTCTATTGAAATTAATTAATTTAATTTCACTCTGGAAAAGAGTATTTTGACACTAGGTTCCCAGGTTTCCTCTGGGTACCCTGCTATTCGCGATATACTAGGTAAAACTAAAAAATACAATATTAAATAAGATTATCATAAAATAATTAAGAACTCTGCAATGACTTTATTAGAAGCCCTTCAAGTTTGGATTAATTACATTCTTAGAATACGATGTATTTTATATGCCTATAATTAAATATACAAAAGTTGTAATAATATTATTAATAAGAAAGTTCATTGTAAAGTGTTTTCAATTTTTCTTAAGTAAATGTTTTTAATTAGATATTTCCGGCGACCTGTAACACCTATCTCCACGTTTTATTTGGATTTTAATTTTTTGACCTGATTGCTCTGCCCTTGGGTTCCGTCACCCAATATTCATTTATCGATATGGGTAAAAAAGGGGAATGTGTGAAAATAGTGACTTATACTATTTTTGAAGATAAACACGTATATCTTTTGATGAAATTATTTGCATGAAGACTGTTCTTTTAAACAGTTTTAATAATTATTATAAGGGTAAGCATAGTGTTCGCGAATACCAATTTTAAATACAATAACAAAAGATGTACAAGGAAACACGTCAACACGGACACCTTCATTAATGAAGGATCCAACACAAAAGGCAATATTATAATGTAAGTACAGTAAGCCACATATTAAAGTTAAGTTGTATGTATGTTCGTGTGTAACAAACTACGTACTAAATATTTATTTATTAAAATATGATGATTGATATTATGTTTTTCTGTGTAAATTTTAAACTTATTTTTATAAAATTTGATTTGGGAAATATTTTATTGAAGCATATATGTACGTACCTAAGTAAATTGTAGGGTTGTAATTATGATGCAGTTTTTTAAACTACTCTTTAAAATTAAAATTCATCTGAATTTTATCATACTGTTTTTTTAATTACATTTTTTTAAATATATGTATCATATTATGTAATAATTTTTCTCAAAACATTGTGATTTGACGTATATACTTCGCAAAGTTGAACAATTTTTCTATTATTTAAAAATATTTTTTACCAGAAAATTTTATTCTATATTAGCTAAAATTTATAAAATATCCTCATAAATAGTGCCCTGAGTGTTATTCTAAATCCGTTCAGTAGTTCTTTCGTAAAAGTGGAACAAACATCTATCTTCACAAAGTTTCACATTTATATTATTAATAGATTTGTGAAATGAAAAATATCGTATATGAGACACTGCTGTAAGTGTTATTGTTAAAAAAAATATAAAATTTTCCTCTAGGTTGTACTTTTTTTGCAGCACGTGAAACAATCCTTTAGTTAGGTAAACTGAGATTTTTTTTGAGAAATTTCACCACTATACAAAATTGTTCATAATTTGAATGTAAAATTAACATTACCACTTATATCTGCGTCCGCCTGTACATTGTCATACAGCCTGCGGTTATTTTACGCGTTTCTTCGTGTGGCGATGTTCAACGGCTCATAATTAAAATTGGCTGTACATCTCAGTGATAGCTTGTGGTGTCGAGACTTAATTAAACTGGAGATGAATTTTTGGTATTTCGCTCAGAGAAATAAATATTCATGCTTTTGAGCTATTTCCTCTTGTCCTTTTTGGTTTGGTTACGTTGATTTAACTTTTACTTTACGGTGCTTGTTCTCAACAGACCGTCTTTGGACGCGGTTGTGCCTGCCTGACAGCCTATAGAGCTGACAGTGTTTTGATTTGACAATTCTAAAATATTTGTTTTATTTCTTGAAAAAAAAAAAAAAAAAAGATTTTTGGTTTTCAACGTGACCCTGGCGAAGTGATTAGTGCTGAATTGGCACGCTCGAAACGCCATAAATAAAGAACAACAACAACAAGATTTTTGGTTATTAGCTCCATATATAAAAGTTTTTGTTATATTAAAGGAAAAAAAATGTATATTTCCATTTCAAAATAAATTTTAAGTGAAAAATTTAATCTTATATCAAACATCAATATCAATTTTGGTTCGTTTTATAAACATTTTAATACAAAAACTAAATGCATCCTAAATATACGTGTAAGAGATAGGCAAATAGCCCCACGTTTCGTCCTATTTGCTCTGCTCTAAACACAAGAGCAACAAGAACAACTATAATATGAAAATTTAAATCTATAACATTCACTTTTTGCCATTCCACAGCAAATGACAATAAACGTATCTTATAAGCGTTCACACCAACATTTATATCGCCTTATAAGTAGATCGAGAAATAATAAAACTAAAGGAGACCGAACATCAAGAGAGCTATAACGTCATTATCATAGCGAGTCGGCCATCTCTCTCCGATCCGTTTCACCCCTCCCGTGGCCCCGCCCACCGCGTATCGCCTCTGTCACCTGTATATCTCGAAACATTACACATATGCAAAACCTTCGCGTCTCCAGCCAGGTCTACACACACGCAGCCAGGGTACATACGGAGCTGCAACCTGCACACGTGTGCCACTTCGGTATAAATCTGCAAGATAAAAATTGTGTATATTGCGACCCGGTGTGTTCTGTGAACGTGCATTTCTTTTTTGTCCAGATAGTAGCTGGTAGGCGTGCCTAGTGAGTTGTTTGCACCTCGTACACCTCGTACACCTCGTACAGTGGTCGATATTTCACAATGCGGTGTCATCGACACGACGTCTCCGCTGAAATATAGACGCCGGAGTTATCTCTAAGGAATGCTAACTTTTCTGTTCTATCTTTATCGGATTATGGTTAATGTATTGTTTGGTTCTGGGCTTCGATTTTATTACCGAAACAATGATAATAACGTCGAATAATGATTCTGTTATTACAATTTGTTGGCATGTTCTTGATAGGGGGTTTGTTTAAAGATTTCGGTATGTAGTATTAAAATATTTTAGTAGTAGAGTGGTAGTAACCAATGCTGTTCTTTTAGTTGGCTTAATTCCTCTATACCTAGCCAAAATATGGGGCATGCGTAAAATATTACAATGTTAATAAAAAAGTGAAGCCTGTAACGTTTGTAGGTTCGATTCCCACTTGAAAAATTGGATTATTTTCATTACTTATAAGGCAAAGCGCAGCGTTGCATGTACATTAACCGCTAATGTGAAACGGGTTGTTTTAGCACTGGATTCCTTCTACACACCCTGTTACAAGCGGGATATAGAGTGAAACTACAAAAAACACCAACAAAAGTAATAAAATGTTCGTTTCAATAAGTTTTTGTCGTTCATTCCATTCTGAATGGCCATTAACTGAGCGATTCCAGTCACGGGGACAAATGCAGTAATTATTCACATTGTAAACAGCCGCATTATAATTATCTCTGATTCAACACATTGTTCAAACGTCACGGCGACGGACGGACGGACGCGGTGCTAAATGAGAAAATGTTATATTTTTGCAACAAAATATGATTGTACGCAATTAATTTTACCAAGGCCCTTTTGTCGTTTGTTAAATGACAGACGTATGTGTGTATGTATGTAGATAATTAATGTTGGTGCATTTATTTGTGCAGGATAAATTAAATGTGATAAGGAAATGATTTAGTGTCACATGTGTATCACGTGTACTTTGCAATTAATATGGAGGCTTTGTGTTAGATATGTATGAGAATAATAATATTATTTTATTATAATACACTCATATCATCTTTCTCCATATTTTCATATATATAGTAACGTAGGCAAAGAGATCTTGAGAACCTAGTCTTAAGACACTTCCGTTCCCAACTTTCCACCGAATTCCCAAGGCAATATATGTTAAGTGTTGGATCTCAACGCCGCGTATCTGATTACCAGAGCAAGGCAATAAAAATATGAAGTATTTCATAATTCCTAATGGAAATCTAACCCACAATCCTTCCATTTATAGTCCCACCCTTATGCCAGCGGGTCACGACGGCCTCGATATGCCTTTTGATATGTACATAAGAAATGAAGATTCGCTTACGTTTGTTTTGGTTAACATGCGTATAAGTGAGATTTTTTTATTTTAGCAGCGATTTGCCTGTTATTTTAAGCCAATAGGAAGCTTAAAAAACCAAATTAATAAGGTGATTACTTGTAGTAGGTATGTGGTTGCGCTCTTATATTGATGATTAGATAAGTGAGGATATTTCGTTTATAATGGTCCATCCACGCACCGTCCAGGGGAAACCTGACTGCAGTCAGAACTCCCATTAGAGCAATTAAATGATATGATTACAAATATTACCGATGATACATTGTGACAGAGCTGAAACTGTAAACGTCTACTGCAGCATTAATATCTCAGATGTGTAAATACTACTCTACAAATAGAAATATATAATACTAGCGGCC
>FAPJ01013569.1:0-13144 GCA_001485985.1 Heliconius ethilla aerotome | reverse complement strand
TCTAGGTCATCTCTCTCCGCTAGCAGAAGTAGTAGGAGAGCTCCTAGCAATGCCGTCCAACCCAGGGAAAGGCTTTCTGGAAGTAAATATATTTATGGCATGGATCTAACATAAGCAAGAAATATGTAAGTTCTTTGATTTTTTAGCTTTATGTTGTATCTCCCCTATGCAGGATAGGCAGAGAACCTATAATGTTTTAGCATTTTAGCAATAACATTCCAATCATGGAGGCTTTGCCTTTTTACATATATTAAATATTCCCCCGAGTGGGAATCGAACCGACAACCACGTGTACAGCAGTGGCGCGCTTGTGCGATCACGATGGCTTCTTACACGCAAGGGGCGTAGGTTTGAGTCCTGCTTTGTAAGGATTTTGTCGATTTTCACAACTTTTTCTATTTCAAATGTCAAATATTCAGATATATTCAAATATCAAATGTTTTTTTTTAAGTAATATTCCATAATTAGAGAGAGAAGTAATATTCTCTCCGTCAGTGTTAATAGAGACACGAGATATGTACGCAAAGACAAACTAACTATAAAAATTTATAGGGAAGAAGCCCCTTCTATATTAGAAATACAAATATCCCCACAAGTGGCATTTGAACCCGCGACTACCGAAATTAAGTGGTTTGCATTGTGTATGTTAATAAAAAACTTACGTAATTCAGGTATAGCGTGAAGAAAGAATACGACGACGACGAATGTAACACATATTGTAGCTTTTATTAAAAGCTGTTTATCTCTTATGTTGTACTGTAACGAAAAAAAAAATGTAAATAAATACGAAAAATAGTGATTCCATTCTCCACTCTTTATTGTATTGGATATTAGGCAAAGTATTATTAGAACTTGTTCTTACTTGTAAATAAAAAGCTCAAAAGAAAATGACGTAATTCAAAAAGTTGGAATTATTATACTAAAAGTCTCATCTCAATTATTATACTAAAGGTCATTCTATCATATGGTCAGTTTTAAGAATACAGAAATTAATGTTGAATTTGCTTCACTTTTATTCAAAAGGCGAAAAAATCTTTATCAAATTCAAAACTAGGACTTCCGTTATAATACACTAATATATTTTTTTCTTAAAATTACCTTTTGTTTCATTTGGGCTAATGTAGAACAAAACAATGGATCATTTTTAGATTTTCCACTTCCTGCTTCGCGTTTTAGTAAAGTAGTTTGTAATCTTTGGACCTAGAATCAAAAAAAAATATATATTAAAAAAATACCTCTCTCAGTTTAAAGCAGTATCTTTCACGTAGCAGAGTTGGCGGCAGATGAGAATCTAACATAAAAACCCTCCGTTCTTATTAAGACTTCCGTTCCTAATTTTTCGTTGCATTCTGGAAGCACTGAGTGTTGAGTAGAGAAACTCAACGCCGCGCCACCTTTAGCAAGTAACCACGCGCCATGACTGACAATTTATATTATTACCCTATAATTGTAATTATAAGATTCTCGTTAAAGTTATAGACCTTTTTATGTATAAAAATTAAAATAGTTTACCTTCTTCTCCAAAGCACGCCTCACAATATCTTCATCTCGTGAATAAGATGATAAAGATGCTGCTGCTCTCTTCCAGACTCCAATCTCTTGACGCATTTCTAAAAAAAAAAAGGTTCATTAATAAATATTTAATATTCTTTTTAAAATAAATAGAAAGGATGAGGATTGTGTATCACAGGTTTAATTTGACCGGGGGAAACACTTATTGCTTTGACACAAGCCGTGGCGTTGAGTTCCACTCACGGCAATTCTCTAAAATTTGGTGGGAAGTGTCCGGAAGCGGGTACAGGAGTGTCTCCCTCTGACTACCATGCTATTAGCGTGATACAGCGTGAAATTAAAAAAATAGAAACGTATAGTTTAATTCTTGAGAGTGTCTGTGCTAATTCTATAGAGCTCAGGTTGAAGTTCGTTGTTTTATATTTTTAAATTATTTGGTACTTATTATATGGTAGTGGATTCAACTTAATTTCATTTATACCATTTAGAGGAATTAATTATTTATTCTTAATTATCCGTTTTCGTACAGAAAGAAAACATTTTAAATTATATAAGATTAAATATCTTACCAACAATATCTCTAGGAACACTGTGCCTCAGCTTATTCATATCTCGGAACATATAGCGCAGTTGTACGTACGTCTGTACACACACCAGTAGTATACCCAAACCCATGTGTAAAGTGAACGATGTGAAATTTATATTCTGAAAGAAAGTATTTATATAGGGTATAGAATTATTCTTAAAAAGTAAATAAAATATTTTTATTTCTTTTAGTTTTATTAGCTTCAGTTGTATGTGAATTTTTTAATAGCGATAGGTATTATTATAATTAACATAGTAATATTTATGTGGCTAGTCTTGACGCAGGGCCAAAGTGTGACTTTAAACACGACAGGTTGTGGGTTCGATTCCCACGAGGAATTTCAACGTTTCTTCCCTCTGGTGTCGAGGCAAAGCGTGGCGTTGAATTCCACCATTCAACACGCAATGCCTCCAGAATTATGGGGAAAATTGGAAACTGAATGCCTTAACATTAGGTTTGATCTGCCTACATTGCCGTGCATCTAAAATCTTTAAAATATGATTCTATTTCATCCACCTTTTATACTTAAAGTATACTTACAGCATGTAATATAGAAGGGTGGCTCGCTATAATAACGTTAGGGGGATCCCCTACTGGGGTTGCGGCGCCCCCTACGTTGCTGAATATCACCATCGACATCAGCACTGGTACTGGGTTCAATTGCATTACTTCGCATAATCTGAAATTTTTAATCAAGCTAAGGGATTTTTTTAAGTTTCTCTTTTTTAGAAAAGAGATAAGGGTGAAGTACTGATTCATATGATCAGTAGGAAAAAAATATGTGTATACTTAAAAGAAATAAAAAAAACCACTTGTCTGAATAGTTAAAAATAATAAAGAAAAACAAATACTAGGTTTTCAATAATAAAATAGTTTACCGTATAGTGACTGGAGTCATCAGTAACACAGTGGTAACGTTATCCAAGAAAGTGGAGAATATCGCAGTGAAGAAGCAAAGTGTGTTTATTAGAGGCCACGTACGACCGCCTGTTACCTATAACAAGATATTGAATTATAATTAATATGAATTTCCTGGCTTTGGTAACGAGGCAAAGCGCGGCGTTGAATTCCGCCTCTCAACACAGTCTCTTAACACACATCACTTACGCTACTCGCCAATAGATGGCAGTACTATCGCAAAATTCATCAAAATTAAAATATGTTCCACTTATTTTACAATAAGCAGACTTATGTTAAAATATTTCGAAAACTTTAGAGTAGTAGTGAGATCCTCTCCTAAATGAATATCATACGTTCTTACCAAGACAGTGTCAAAGTTCTTATATACTTAATACAAGTTATTTATGTCATAGAGAGATTCTTACAAATATCTGCTGTCCAAACATAATTGTTAACTAATGATCATTTGACAAGAGAGACAGCTATTTTTTTTAGCTTCACGCTCTATTTAGCAGGGTAGGCAGAGGGAACATGAGATCCTAATGTTAAGATTACACTTCATTCCCATTAACATACTTTTATCTATAAAAATATTAAACATTTTATTTCCCTTGAGTGGGAATCGAACCCACAGCTGTCGTGTTTACGGTTGCATGCTGGTGTTATTTCTTAAATATTTTAAAACATAAAAGAAATATTTCAGTTCTATTTATCCTATATCTAACTTACCTCGAAAGCGACAACAGCCAAATAATCAAAAAGGCCAGTTTCAGCGAGTATAGCGACTAGGATCATCATGCTGAACAGAAGCAGCAAGGTTTCCACGTCCAGCCAGGAGACCAGCTCCGGGAGTGACGGTCGAGCACCACTCAGTGATAAAACTGCTATCCCCAGAGATGAGGATATTAAAGCTGCTATTGTTCTGTTTACAATCTGTAAGAGAATTGTGTATTTTTTTTTATTTAAGGTTCACACGGTATACCGCACATAGTGGGCAAGGGAAATCTGTAGTTAAGACCCTCCCTTGTCATTTAATCGACCAAATTTTGAGACATGAGTTTGGGTGTCGGAGCAAACCGTTGCGCTTTATCTTCTTACATGAGCGAAGAAATTAAAATAATTCATACCCTGAGTGGGAATTAAATCCTGAAACCATCCCATAGACAGTCTGTTCCCACTAAATTACTTCCGCCCCCCACTTTAAACTGAATTCTGCAGGCAATGTACGAGTACACACTATATTAAAAACACAATATATAATATCAATACGATCCGAAAACTATACAAACGGAATTTCAAAACACTCTTTCACACCAATCACTAAATAAGAAAAAAACAGAAAATAGAAAAAAAGAACTGCTTACCTCAAAAATAATCAAAACATACAAAATGCCTAATAAAATAACCGCATACATGATGCCGTCTTCCTCTGACAACGGGTTCAGCATATAGCTGACTGTCAGTGGCACCGTTCTGTTACTCGTTGTGCTCATTCGGAGATATATTGATGTTTCTGGAATAAATGAAAAGAATATTTCATTTTAAATTAGAAATATATTATACTTTTTATAATTTTAAATTATTTTTGGCAATGAAATATATAATATTTTTATTCCTTCGCTCTAGTGTCGAGGCAAAGCGCGGCGTTGAGTTTCGTAAGTAAAAAATGTGCAACTCAACGCCGCACATTTGCCCTCCCAACAGGTGAAATATAATTAACACTTTAAAATTACTAGGTTTTTGTGTGGTGTCATTCTAAAATATTATAGTATTACAGAATGACACCTAAGATTATAAAAATACAAATATGTCACTAAAACTGTTCATAATACAAATATATTATACATATACACTAACACAAAACATTTTGTACGGAATTGGAACATGTTTTCAACGGAACCACCGTACCTATAGATATCACTTACCGTTGCTTTCATTATTTTTCAATGTACTAATTGTTGCGTTAGTTTCAGTATTGTTCTTAAAATTGGAGTGACGTTTGTTTACCAACAAAGTCTTAGACTCGGACGCGCTAGGGGAAAAATCCATGACGTCATCAGGTTGTAGAACTATAGTCCACGGGGGTGAATCCTAAATTATAAATATAAAATATATATATATATAGTTAGACAAAGCGCAGCGATGAATTTCGCCGCTCAAGGTCTCCCAATGTCTTGAAAATTATGGGGTGCGTGAGGAACGGGGTGTCTTAACAGTTCGACCATACTCCTGTACTTACAATGTTTCTTGACTTGACAAAAAGAAAATACTGGAGTGTCATACAACTATATTTTGCCTGGTTAATTTTATAATACTAAAAAGCCATTCTGTTTCTAAAAGTTGTACATAATAGTATTAGTATATCCTAAGAATGTATGTAATGTAAACCAATATGTACGACAGTTGGAGATCCGTATAAATAAATAAATAAATAAATAAATAAATAAAAACAAAATCATAGTAAATACAATGGTGGTATTTTTTTAAAAATTGTCTATGAAAAATGAAAATTCATCACCAATATTAATAAATCCCAATAACTAAAAATAATAATAATAAATGAATTTGTTTTTTTAGCTTCACGTTGTACTCTACACATAGAGGGTATGCAAAGGGGAAACTCATAACCACGTAAAACCGCAGGCTATCACTTACATATATCTACGTACGTACATAGTAGCACTAAAGGGACACCTGAGAAAATGTGCGATCGTAAAACAAAACACAATAGTGTTTACGAAAACGTATAATAAATATTTACATCGTGTTGTAATATTTAGCTTTGAATTGTTGCATATTGATCACGCAATATCCTTACTAGAGTGAAGTAAACCGCGGCGTTGAGTTCCGCCACTCAACACGCAATGGCTTAAGAGTTCGGCGGGAACGGAGATATTTTAATGGGAACGGAGTGTTCTGGAAACCTAAAAAACTATATTCCCAGGTTTCCTCTGCCCACCTTGCTACGTTTGGGATACAGCGTGATGCTAAAAAAACTGTCATATGCATATAGTGATGCCCTGAATATTTGATATTTACACCCAAAATGGGATTCTTCGATAAGTGGAAATTGAAGCATCCGAGAAATGAAAATTCCTCGTTCTCCCATATTTTTAATTTTAAACAAAGCATGGCGTTAAGTTCCTCTACTAGGTTCCCTCTGCCAACCCAACAGGATACAGCGTGAAGCGCGTATTTTTTTTAATATACAGATAATCTATAACTATGAAACGACCATGAAGTGTTTATAGTAATAAATATTTATAATTTCAGCACGACGTGTCTTCACTTCTCTTGTTCGTGAGTATTGTACATGATTAAACTACAAACTACTACAGATTACTACAATTGAATAGTTACTGTCTACAGGCTTTATATGTACGAGTATATGGGGTCTCTTTACAATATATATATTTTTTGCATAAATAATAATCCTTCTATAATATAAAAATATTATAATTTATATACTGTTGAAAGTGCCAAAATGTACTGCTTGCAATTTTTTCAGGAACAAAGTACCCTCTTCCTATCCACCCGGTGTCACTGTAAAAGTCAAAATGACTAACAACATTAACCTCAAGTTCGAAAAAAACCACTTAAAAGCGACAGTCCACCATCGAAGCGAGTTGGGAGCGAGTACTGTAATATGTCATCAGGCTTTCTTTACCTATATTCCAAAATACCAAGGAGAAGAAGAATTCCAACAACAAATGAAATGACGAATACGCCATTATATTTACTAGCTTTTACGTGGTCAATTGGAAATAGCCTCAGGTTACTCTGACCACAAGTACAATGGGTTACGCATTACGTAAATATTTACGCCTTATTACTATATTACTTCCCTCAGTCGACGATACCACACCAACAAACATATTCAAGCCTCTACTTCCTGAGATTAGCGCGTTCAACCAAATAAACACTTATCTAATTATCTTTTACATTAAAATATTGAACCGACGACCATCCTTTTAATAAGCTATTCCACTACACTATAACAGAGTCTCATTATAAATAGACATATAAATTAAATACCATTGTTGTTTATATATGAGTAATCCCGCGATGCAATTATCCTTACTGAAATAATATTTGCTGATAAAAGCGTTGCGTTTGTATTGCTGTTTGTATGTCAATATAGTATTGTATCATTAGTATTGTATAGTATTTGTAATTTATCCGTGTACATAAATTAAAGATATGTGAATGTGATGGGACTTAACGCCGCGCATGATTAAATCAGGTACGAGAAATAATTACTTTGGTATTTGAACTCTCGACCATCCTATCTATAATCAGACAATGTTCCACTGTGACTTAAGAAGTGTTTTTGAAAGGTTCAATCCCAAAAGCATGACAGAAACTATTTACCTGCTCATCAAGACCTCTCCTGTGCAACCAAAGTAGTAAAAAGTTGTTAGTATCATTTCCATCAGCCTCCGAAAATGGACCAGATAAGGAGATGGACACAGTGAACTCACTTTCGGTTTCTGTGAGGAAATATTCTGCAACAAATAGTACAGCTTACTAGAATAGATAATTACAATAAAATAAATATCTTCACCCTGTATCTGACACTCCATTCTCCACTTTCCGCCCAATTGTTGAAACATTACTTGTTGAGTGACGGAACTCAACGCCGTTCAATTGATATTAAATTAAAATATGTCAGTAACAATGGATTTTAATTATAAAATTTTTGTCGCATTCCGTCTATTTGTATTTCTAAATCAGTTTGGGCTTACTTCATGTACCAAAACTGAAAACGCGGCGGATGTGGGTTCGATTCCCATTCGGGAAAAGGAAAATATTAAATAGATCGGGGAAATGAAGCGGCACTGAGTCCCTCTGCTCAACACGCATTATCTCGAAAATTGGACGGTGCGTGAAGAATGAAATGTCTTAACCACTAGGTTCCCTAAGCCTACCTCACTCTGCGGGATATAACTCAACTAACCTTTTACTTCCCCACTATTGACGGCCGTATGTAGAACTATGTCGGTCTTCTCTCTATTCAGCAGTAAAGACACTGTCAGTAACAGCCAACACGCCACCAGTACTGTCAGTTTTATAACACGTAGAGTTTGGTCCAGCTGGAAGAAAAAAACATCTTTTATTATTCTCAAAACTTATTATGATTTTTTTAGCTTTACGCTGTATCTCCCACACGGGAGGGTAGGAGGAGGGAATCACTTTCGTTCCCCATTTTCTTAAGCATTCTGGAGACATTGTGTGTTAAGTGGCGGAATTCAACGCTGCACTTTGCCTCGTCACCAAGCAAGGAAATGGAAATATAAAATAATTCATGTACCCGAATGGGAATCGAATCCACAACCGTCGCATTTACTCACATCCTTCATCCATCAGGGCGGCCGCGCCATGTGTTTTTGTTTCATGTTTGATTTAAAATTTTTACCTGTTTCTTTCTTGCTGATGGCACTTTCTTCGTTTCATCATGTAAGGATGGGTTGATCAGTCTAGAACAAATCAATTTCATATATACATACATTTTTAAAGTGTTATTCCACATTTAAGACGTGGACGTTGGGCGGTTTCCAAAAGTCGCACGTTCAAATCCCGCTACTGGCGCAGTGGAAAACGTCTAACTGTAGACAGGGTTATGTGGTCATGGGTGCGATCCCCACTCGAATGAGTGTATATAATTATTTTCACTCTCCCTTAAGTGAAAATATAATACAAGTAGTAGGGATAAGTTCTGGGGGAATGTACAGAAAAATAATAGTAATAGGTATACAAAAGAATATTTTCTTTTTGGTCCGGTTTTATACCTTTCTTTACATTCCGCATCTTCACTAAACCCCTAATAGGTAAAAAATAATAAAAAAATAAATATTAGATCACCAAATATTCTATATTATAAATAGTAATAATAAGATAATTATAACGTGATATAATTTAGATTATTTTAAGACGCTTTATCCCTAGGGAAGTCGAGAGAACGAAACGATAAACGCGCTCTCAGTCTCTCTCTCTCTCTCTCTCTCTGCATATCTTTCGCCGCGTCCTTTTTTATTATTTTTCCATGTTTTCCACCTTTTTGCATGGTAAGCAGGTAGAACTTAGTAAGGCGCAATGGACTTACGTTGCTGTATCGCTGTATGGCGCTTTGTTTGAATTGAATAAAGAAATAGTAAAAACCCCCCGAACGAGAATTGAACCCACAACCATTCCCAATTTCGTAATGATGAATTTACAATATGTTAACATACCTACTTAAAAACTTAAACTTAAAAACTTAAACTTAAAAACTTAAAAAAAATACGAGTCATTTGAAGTGTCTAATGACATGAGACATATTTCTCTCATTACAAGACGAAGGGAAGTTTGTTTGCTTTTATTATCAAAAGTATGCGATAAGAAGTAGGTACTTATAGCAGTACGGGGGCAGTGTGACTTCCTCAGTAACATATTTATGTTGTGATTTTTTTACTTTACCATATTTCTTTACGTTTTCGTTGTATCCCATACTTATAAGGGCAGAGTGTCAATACACTCCGTTCCCCATGCACCGCTCATTTTCGAGACATTGTGTTTTGAGAGTTAGCACTCAAAACAGTACACGTGTAATTCGAGCCCACAGTTGTCGTGTGATGATGGACATGTTCCAAATGTTATTAGATAGGGACTGTTTCAAATCGTTTTTTATAGTTTCACGCTGTATCACGCCCTTCCCGCATAAAGCAGGGTAGGCAGAGGTAACCTAGCTTTAAGACACTCCGTAACGGAATCTCCGTTAACCACTTTCCACAGGATATTTGAGGCTTTGCTTTTTGAGTGACGCCGCGGCTTGCCTCGATATCAAAACGAGAAAATGAAAATAATAAATATTTCATTTCTTCGAGAGGGATTCGAAGCCATAACCTGTCGCGTTTATAGTCAAACGCTTGTGCTCCTGTGTCACGATTGGCCTCTCTGTCTAAATGCGCGGCGTTGAGTTGTAAGAAATTCTTATATTAACCTGTCATCAGCATCTTTGCTGTTGTTTGCATTTCTATCGACAATATCAATATCCAAGGCGGCCTCATTTGAGATTTTTCTATTGAAAATACTTCTGTCTCCTTCCGACGTAAGGACTGGTGATTCCAGTTTGCCTGTAGAGAAAAAATGATTGAGATTTTACGTTAAAGTTCAAACAAATAAATACACGTGTATTATGTGTGTATGAAAATAAGTAAGAATTCTGAACGCATTACATCGAAACAATGAATAATAATTAATATATTTCATAATGAAATACAATTATTTATATTAATAAATAAAACTCTTATTTAGTCTTAGTTGAATACGAACCACGCAGCAGGCAAAAGCTAATAAAATATATAAATACTAATATTTTAACATATAAATAAGTCTCGAGGGACATTTTTATCACAAATAAATATACAATAAATCAGTCTACAGTTCGTAGTTATTCCCCGCCCCCTGCCCCCTAACTAGAACACTACTTAAAAAAGCTTTTTTATATTGGTTATGTAAATTGGGCTTGGGGGGTGTTTATATTTAAATGAAACTGACCCTTTGACCCTTTCCCGCATCCCGCAAAATTTCAAACCTACTACTTATTTATTATTTGATGTACCCCCCTTTTTGTTGTGACCAGCGCGAGAAAGTAAAAATATCAAATAATTCATTCCCTCTAGCAGGAATCGAACCCATAACACGCTGTGCTACTGCGCCACGCGATGACTTCAAACTTTAAATAATTTAAGATACCAAATTACGATTTAATTATTTTCTTTCTTCTGAAAAACTGCAGCGTTTAATTCCGATACTCAACTTTGAGGTCTCTTTACCTACCCTACTGCTGCAGGATACAGCGTGAAGCTGAAAAAAAGACAGAAGAAGATTCAAGATCACTTACCATGATGCTGTTCATACAGTTGCTTAAACGGCGCAAGGGCTGGATCAAATTTGATGGCATCAGGTAACTCCACCCAAACTTCAAGACTTCCTGGTGTGACGTCACTGCATGATACCATAGAATATACACTGTTTCTGTCCTTATTGTTAACACCAATTTTTTTTAACAATGTTGCCATTTTATTAGCTTTTTTCACATTTTAAATTTAACTTTTTATTATTATAGTCTGTTTTATGTGGAAATCTTTTGAGATTAAACGATTTGTTTAATTAATTAAATAGTGTTTTGTGATAATACACAGAATAACAGAGGGTAGACGCTCCACCCAATTTTCATTCGTTTTATCCCGGAGAGCGGAAAGAACTAATGACATAATTTTCAAATAAAAAAGTAATCATAAAATCGGCTCATCCACTTAAAAGCTCTGAGGTTACAAAAATAAAAGTAGTATATTCTAATTAATAACCTTTTACAGAAGTCGGTTAAAAATATAACACTCTTTGTTGGTGGAAGCCGGCTTTACCTTTGCACCATAAGGATAGCCAGAATAATTAAGATAAGAAATATATGCCATTATATGCATTCCCTTAGCTCATGTAATACGAACTGTCATACTGATTGCGTTTCTATGAACATGACGCAGTGTTGTTGCAATATAATATGAACATTCCTTGTTGTGGTACAGTGGAGTATTTGGGTGTAAAGGAGACGGTTTTCGGGTCGATTTCCATTTGGAGGGGATGTATTTACTTATACCATGAAGTTAATGTAAACGTATCGTTTTAACACTAGGTTTCCAGGCTCCATGTCCCTACCCTACTCTGTGCGGAATACAGTGTAAAGATAAAATCTTAGAAAAACTATAAAAAAATGTATATTTATAATCTATAGGTATTGTAATTAATGAAAATCTTCCGTTACTAAGAGAGACCGAAATTCCTACGGGAATCACTTAAACATATTATTATATGTTTAAGTGTCTACAAGTCCAAGTCTTTACATAATTTGTAATCTTTGTTGTATAAAGTAAAGTTTCATCCAAATCCGTTCAGTACTTGTTGCATGAAAGTGGAACAAACATATCCTCACAAACTTTCAGATTTATAGTGTTAGATACGCAATCACGTCTTCATCACGTCTTCACAATGAAACCACAAAAAAGAAACAATATTTTTTCACACATTTCAACATATTAATTTAAAATGTACTTGAAATAACATATTTGGTAAAGTGATAATTAAATTTGTATTAAAGGTCTCTTTCATAATTCATTATGTAAAGAAAAAACAACTATAGTATTGCCTTTTATATATTTTACTAAAATGGAAATATATAAATTACTTAAATATTGAAGATGTCCATCGTGCCGCAGTGGGTAGTGAACGCGATGGTTCCAGGTTAGATTTTCAGAAGGGGTATTATATTTAAATTAGTTTCTCGATCTTGTAGGGTAAATGGCAGAGTTCTGTTATTTAATTCGCAATATCTTAGAGACATGGAAGTGGTAAGCAGCAAATCTCTTTTTATTTAAGACGTAAAGTGGAACATTTCGAGAAATACGATGTGGCCTTTTTTTTTAAGACACTGTTCGCATCTATAATAACTTATTCACGAGGCACGTTTTCACTCACACCAAAACGGAAGACCACAAAATGGAAGAGGTGTTATTTGAAAAAAAAATTAAGCGATGCCCAAAACCTTCAATTGGACGATATAACGTCAACATAAACTAAAAAGAGTAGAAGGCTATATCAATTATAAGTTATGGTTTAGCTTCAAGGTTAGCTACTTATTATGATACTACAAATTAGGTATATGTAGATGATCCATTGAAAAATTGAATTTACAACATAGACAATGACATAAATGTAGTATCAGCAAAAAAATATATAACGAATAATAAATAAATAATACTAGTTTGATATTTTATATTGTATATAACTAAAAATATTTTCATTGAAGTTTTTTTTGATTAAAGATCATCCAATTTAAAAAAAATAATTATATTTACCGGGGAGTCTTTTGTTGTTTACATCTCACTAAATTCTGGATGAAATGACATAACAGTTCTAAGAGCAAACAAATCAAAATGTTGAATGTAAATTTCAGACAAACTCGCTTTCTTTCAAAACTGTACTATTTACTTATATTATATTTTACATTTGTTATATATTTTTATGCTGACGCTACTTTTTGCAGTGACGTTTACTGAGTGCCAATGGCATGGCAAGTGTTATTAATAACCATAGCAATCGGGAGCTGGG